>CAUYON010118238.1:0-35158 GCA_963573935.1 Arctocebus calabarensis
AAAACAGTCTTTGTGTTTGCCTCAGGGTTGCCCAAATCTATTGCTTTTTCTGTGAAGGCAAAAGCCAGTTTAACCCATTAGTGGCTTACTCAATTGAGAAGTACATGAGACATACATGTGGGGATTTCTAACCCCACACTCTAGCATATATCACTTTCTAATATTTCTAGTATTCTTTCTATAGCCTTTATTTAATTTTACCTACTAATTCCTACCTGCCTAGTAAAATGTAAGTTCTGTAAGGGCATACATTTTGATTGTTCTGCTCCCCCCAAATATATGTAATTAGTATATTATTTATAGCACCACTGTAAATTGACCACCTAAGGGACAGTAACAAACTGTTCAAGATATAAAGGTGGTCACCATAAGGAATTAGGCCTGCTCTACTGATACATACTTTGGTGCAAGTCCAGTCTATGAAAAATAGGTCAATGTAAGGTTGAGGTCAATGTAGGGAGGAGCCAACTACAGGTCCTACTGTTTCACATAAAATATTATAAGACACATGTATACACACATTTGAATAATTGAGTACGTGTAAATGTTTCCTTCTTGATCCACCCTTAGTTTCTCTTTTCTATCTGGAATCATTAAGCTTTTAGTTTTCATGGAGGTCACAAAGCATCACATCCTTCAGCTTGTCCCTTCCAGCGGGATTGCCTCTGTGAGGTTTGGAGTCATGTGTCCACGTCTTCACCGTAAGTTCCCCTTCTGAGTTAAGTCAAACTGCCTTCCCTCACTTTGCCCTCAGTGTGGCCCTCAGGGAAATCAATTTAATGGCAGTTGCATTTTTATTATAGTGTCTTTCTCCCTTTAGTCTTGGTCTTTATTTCAGTTAGTAAGTTAACAGGATTGAAAACTGTCCCAGGTTCAGAAACGGCCCAAATCATTAAAAGGAGGAACAGGTCTTCAGCCTCTGGTCTTCATGACTTCATTAGGTCTCACAAATGGAGTACTCATCCTACCAGTTGCCCACCTACTGTATCTCTAGAAAATTCAAAGTCTCTTTAATTCTCTGACAATCAGACTTCCATGACTATCATTTTAACCTTAGTACTAATTGCAATCATTGCGCCACTTTGCTTGCAATGATTGTTTCCATCTCTGTATTGCTATGGGTTCTAAATTCTGAATCCTCCCTTCCTTTAAGTGAACAACCCAGTTCTGTAATAGCATCTCCTATCTTTATTCCTGTCTTATGTGGGAGGGCCGCCCACATTTCTCACTGAGTAGGGTGTCCTCACAAGCATATTTTTCTTTCATACCAAATGGTGCACCTTCCAGACAGTGCTGAAAATGTAATCATTGGGTTAGTTTTCTAGACTCATAGAGTATATCCACACAAATATACTACCTCTTAGAGACACTGGTCATTGTTTTTCTAGCTTCCATGTTCTAATATATAGACTTCATCTATACAGACCATCCTCTTTCTGTGCACCTAGAAATTGCTGTTATACCCTAACATATTTATACTTTCTCCAGAGGTTTTGGCAGGTTGTTAAATTCTGCATTCCAGGAGAATGTCCTCATACTAAAAGACTCCTATCCACTGTATCTTTGTCCTCTACTTGCTCCAAAGCCCTCAGAATTGCCCTGTGGTACACGTTGGGTAAGTCATGCAGTTGCTTTGGAATATAGCCCTTTCTCTACTTTGGCAGTACATGCCCTTCCGGTTTATACTCTGACTTAATCCTAGTAATTGGCCCAAGGCCAGGAACCTGGATGGTGATAGATCCCCAAGACAAGGTATACATACTCTCATAAAGGAAAAGTGTGTGTCTATTCATCTTTAATAAGGCAGAGTGTGGAATTCTGCAGGCTCAGAGAGCTTAATGAATTTGTTAAATTAAAATTTTCAGGTGAACCAGTCGAGATATCTCTATACCTAGTGCCAGATCTCATTTTTACCAACCAGTAAGAATGTACCTGACTTTGGTACAATAGACATTTTTTTTTTTATTTAAATGTTCTTCTGAGCTTAACTGTTCTTGTAGGTCTTGGGTGTGGTCTTCACTCTGCCTTCCTGCTATAGGAGATTTTACCTGCTTCATAAGCTAACTCAAGAAGAAATTCTGGCTTTGAAATTTAGCATTTAATTGCTGACTAACAGTTTCCACCCTCCTGAAAAATCAATTAATGATACAAACTGAATTTCATTGTCTTTAAAGTTACTTTACCTATGTTTTAAATACCTGACACATCATACCATATAATTCCCCTTTACTAGAATATACTATCCTTGTTAGCTCCTGTGATTATTTCATAATTACATTGTTATCTTTGTCAGGGGGGTTCTATTCTCCACTTGCAAACTGGATTATCATTATCAGCCAGGTAATAGGTTACCAAGCTCAAAAGCCCATCTTAGCATCTATGCTGTCAAAACACTCCTGGTCCCCAACCATTGCATGTTCAGTTCTTTGGGAAGTAGACTCTCTGAGATTGAGAGATAGGGGATGCTTTTGGGACCAGTATCTTTTAAGAGGAGGTATCAAAAGTAGCATGGAGAAGAGATAGTGGTTGAAATTTGCTACAATTCTAAACAAAACATGAGGATGTCTAACAGACAACAGACCTTTAGAATTTTCACCAGGTGGAGAAAGAGTGCTAAGGTGATGTATCTTTCTATTATCAATCAGTGGGTAGGTGCTGTGCCTGATAAGAAAGATGAAACATCCTTGAATAAGACTATTTTTCTTCAGCCAAAGCCATCCCCAACTGTCTCCAGAAACAACTCCAACAATGAGAGAAATCTTCCTTCGTGTCGTTTATAGCAAATTAGTCTTATTTCTCACACAATAGTTGTCCCTCATGGTTTTGTTCATCACACCCCCTGAAAATGTGTTTATCTATTTTTCACACTTAACAAAATTTATTGAACAAATTCAAAGGATGCCTGTCTCCTAACGTAAACCATGATTAACTTTAAGGCAGGGACTCCATTTTATTGGTAAATGTTTTCCCTGAGCCAAATATATCCCTGACAGACCTACCTCACTGAGATAGAACAATGTAAGAGCATTATTTACTTCTTCTAAACACTTTCTTCTTTTCATTTCATTGATTTATTCATTTGGTAAATACTAGTAAATTCCAACTTTGCTCCTGGTAGTGTACTTCACAGTTGTGAAATGAGAGGTAAATAAAATAGATAATATCCTCTCCTTAATGAAATATTTATCTGTGTATTTGTCTGTGTGTTTGTGTGATCTATATATGTGTGTGTGTATATAATTTCTGCAACATTTACACCTGCTTTTTTATATTCAGGTGCATCTGCAAAAAGCATTAACTAAGGAAACTCTTATAAAGAATGTAAACCTTTGTGAGGATGTTACTAGAGCTCATTCTTATGTAAATAGTTGTGCTTTGCTGAATGCTAACTAAGTATTTATATAAAAGAAAAGCATGAGATATTTACTACTGAAGAGCTAAGTAAAATTTATCACAAAAACAACAGAACTGAAACTCAGAGATACCCTTCGGATATGATACTAAAAGTGTTGGAATGTTAGGGGATTGCCGAATGTCTGCTCAGAATAAAAATCAATGTTGACAAATTAGATGTTCAAGGCAGAATGTTCTTATATTGAATTGAGGCTAAATAATGGTAAAATTCCAAAAGTGGATTTTTGTGTGTTTTCATTTATGAAAATAAAATTTCTAAAGTTCTGAAATTTTTAGAATACTCCCTTTTCCCAATTAAAAATAATCACTCATAATTATCAGCCATCAAGCATACTTTTATGTGATTTTTGAGCAAAGTTCTATCATAAATCTATTACACATCATTCATGATATATGTACAGTATGACCCTACTAATCTCCCTTTTCAATATAACTTGTCACTAAGGACAATGTTTTCATGGTAGTCTCCTATTCAACGTGTTACTTCACCATTTTTTGACTTTTGTCTTTTTCAGATTCCACATATATGTGAGATTATGCGATACTTTTATTGCTATGCCTTGTTTATTTCACTTTAGTACACATATAATATCCTCGAGGTTTAACCATGTTGTGGCGAATATTAAGGTCAATTTCCAGTCTAAAGCTGATAGCAATATCATAGCTTCTTTATTTATTTATCTGTTGATGAACCTTGAAGTTGTTCCCATATGTTGGCTATTGTGAATACACAATGAACATGGGAGTGCAGATGTCTTTACAAGGTGGTGATTACATTTCCTTTGGGTAAATACTCAGAAGTGAGATTATTGGGTCATATGGTAATTCTATTTTTAATTCCTTTAAGAAGTACCATAATGTTTTCCATAAGAGCTCCATCAACCTTTATTATCACTTACAGTTTACAGGTGTTGCCCTTCCTTCATATTTTGATGATAGCTATCCTACCCGCCATGAAGTAAAATCTCATAGTCATTTTAATTTGTATCTTCCTGATAATCAGTGGAGTGAACACCTTTTCCTATATCTGCTGCCCATTTTGTGTCCTTTTTTGAAAACGCCTATTTAGGTACTTTGCCCATTTTTCATCAGATTGCTTTTCTGTTATGAATTATGTGAGTTCTCAATAAGTAGTAAATATTAACCCCTTATCAGATATGAGTTGTGAATTTTTTCACCTCCAATTCATGGGTTACCTTTTCATTTTGCTTATTGTTTGCTTTCCTGTTCAGAAGCTTTTTAGTTCAATGTAACCCTGTTTATTTGTTTTTATAACCTGTTGTTTTGGTGTGTAATCCCCCAAAGTATTATTTAACCTTTATTTTCGTATGTTATTGAGTGTTCATGTGAAAAAATATATCCAGTCTTTTGTGTAACTGCTTTTTCTTGCAATACTTTAATTGTTCATTATCTATGAGAATATTCTAAGACTTGGAATCAAGATAAATTCATGCTCTTCTTTACCTAGACTAGATCCTGAATAGAATTTCTCACTTGACACCACACAACTGAAAATAATCATTTTCCCCTTCACCACCAATCATTGTTCAAGCATTATAAGTGGTTTACTAATCTCTTGGCTATGCCCTCAATTTGAAATTACTTGAAACTGTCAAGGTTTTTATTATTTTTTTTTATCTGCAACACAAAATTGGTCATACCACTGGCTGTTTTATTGACCTCTACTTATAAACACCAGAATAGACATAGTTTTAGTTTACTACTTCATATTAAAAATCACTCAAAATGGTGAAAGTTTTAGGTAACAAAAATTAAGATCTTTTATTTCAAATACTGCAATTCAACACAGTATTCATTAAGGTCAACCATAGTGTACATATTATTCTTGGCCCTTTTCTCTAATAACAAATAGTTCTATTAAGCCAAAATTGAGTTTTCCTATCCTCGCTCTGTTACTACTAGTTAAATGAAGATGATAAATTATTTTTGAATATTTTTGAGACCAATCGCTGTTTTTATTCTTTGTCTATAAAATGTCAATGCTTTGAGTAAGACAATCCCCAAGGTTTATTTCATCCACAATTTTCTAGCTTTCCTATTCTGCCTTGAGTTTATTGGAAAGGAATAAGCATAGATGGAGAAGAAAAACTTGGAACAGAAAAAAAAGTGACAAAAATGAATGTACCCTGGGGCAGGCACACAAATATTGTGGGAGTCAAACATCAATAGCAGAGGCAAAGGATAGAAACAGAAATGTGTGCCCTTGAGCTGTGGGTGGTATTATCACTAAATAGTTTCTTTTTAAATTTCAAAGGAGGGAACTTTTTAAAACTTATCCATGGAAGGGTTATGTCTGGGATTCTGGGGAGAGGAGTCAGGGAAAGGCAAACAAAAACAGTAATTTTACCTACTAGTACATTGCATAAAAACTAAACACGTCATTGCTCATAGGGGATGTCTGCAAAATTTATAAAATGTAATCCTTACAGCCCAATATACATCATAATTTTCAAAGCCCATTACCCCAAATTCAATCTTCTCTCCAGCCAGCACCTCTACCTTTCTTTGTGCTTTTCCCTAGAAGGTCTCACTTGCTCTTGTGAAATCTTTCTTCTCTATCCTTGTGAACACTTTTCCCAAGTAAAGAAAAAAGGGATGTCACAGCCTTTGAAGAATTTAGTTTGGGGTTATTGATTCCATTTCCTGCTGCTTGTTTCAGCTTCACTAGCACTGAACTTTCACATGTGTAAACGATTGAAATAAACAAAAAATGGACTTTAGAGAGTCACAAAGACAAGAAAGTTGGAACTGAAAAGGCTACATGGCCCATTTTTACAGATGGAAGGATTGAGGCCACCCTCAATTCTTGCCAGGGATCATATGCATTGTACAGATTTAATCAGATACAATCTTTAAAATGCTGTGACTCTGCGATTTGTCATACCACAGCGAAAAGCGTGTGACGAACCTGTTTCTTTTGCGCAGTCTTGATGCTCTTATGCCACTTCCAACTTCACATTTTCAAAGATATTCCATTAGGAGATGCTTAAAAAGCCCTAGTACAGAACTATCAAAATACTTCTGCTGTGTCTCCGTGTCCCGCATCAAATAACAAATTTCGGAATCATTTCCCTATATATGTTATTCTCTCATCTTTCATTATGCCTCTGAGAGTTTGTTTTCTTTAGCCATCTATTTTCTTTCTTTGTACTTTAAATGCTGCTGCAGATTGTTTTCATAAATACTTTTCTTTATACTTGCTTTAACTACTACCTTTAAATTTTTTTCTCAATGTTTTCCTTTATTTTCTATCCAGCTATCTGGCCATCTTGCCTTATATCTTTTCTTCTTTAGAAAGCATATTTGCTTGAATGTTTTTCATAATTGAAAACTATGAAAAATGAATGACTATTTAATGCCGTGAGTTGCCCCCTCCAGAAGTATCTTTTCCCTTTCTTTCCAAAAGCTCCTTTCCCCTCCATTAAAGGTAGAACAGTAATTGTAAATAAAACATTTTTTTAACATGTGAAATTTACTAAATGTAAAACATATTTTTAAATAGCACATCCAGTGTAAAAACATATACTTATTTATGATGATAGGACACTATATTCTGAGAATCAACATTACCAGGCAGTATTTTTCTCAAAATATCATTTTGGGGGATTAGGCGTAGTGGCTCACAAATATAATTCCACCACTCTGGAAGGCTGAGGCAGGTGGATTGCTCAATCTCAGGAGTTTGAGGCCAGCCTGAACAAGAAAGAGATCCCATCTCTACTAAAAATAGAAAAACTAGCTAGGCATTATGGCGAGTGCTTGTAGTTCCAGTTACTCAAGAGGCTGGGGCAAGAGGATTGCTCAAACAGAGAAATTTGAGGTTTCTGTGAGCTATGATGCCACAAGCTCTATCCAGGGTGACAAAATGAGGCTCTGTCTCATAAAAAAAATAATCATTTTGATAGTTCACTTTTGTGTCTTATTTATAATGTATTATTGCTTTAACTTTTAAATATTTTAAACACTTATGTAAATAGAAAGTCTAAATGACAAAGCATTAATATTAACAGGGAATGACATTCTCAGAGAGAACATAATTACTATTGAGTATTAAATTATGATTTATCTTTTAAATTAGACTTGAACAATGTATTTTTAGGCTTACTGTATTATTTTCACATTTTTTTTCAGAACTTGAACACTCAATTGACAAACTTAAAGCCACCTAAAGAAAGTGATTCACAGAAAGTCCTAACTTTCATAAAGTTTATGCCATGTATGCTTTTCATGTTTACTCTATAGTTGAATCGATTCTTGATGACATAATGAAATTAAATATTCAGTTTATCTGTACTGCTTTATATATTCAAAATCATACGATGTGACAGAGTTTTGGCACGAGGAATGAAGAGACTTGACACAGAATTGCTGCGAGGGAGCTGCCAGGAAAACCTTGGGTCCACACTTGTTATCATAAAGCAGGAAGAAGTAGTTAAAAATTCTTACCAGATGTCAATACTTTAAAAAGGAAAACATAAAAAACCTCTGACAGAATGTCTCCGATTTGTTTTTACAAAACAGCAGAACTTATGCAACACTCTTGCCTCCAGAGTCAAGAGCCCTTTAGAATTTAGAATCTTTACCATCACCTTGTGTCTGGTCCTGCCAAACTTCATGTACATGTTCTCTCTTGGAGACCAGTTTTCTGACTTCCTGCATGTACACCGCTCACGTGCTGTTCTCATGAATATTTAGGTCTCTCAAGCAGAAAGGAAGCCTATAATAAAGGTCAGCAAACAATTTTCCGTACATATATGAAACAGACATGTCAAATTGTTATCATTTGGAAATCTGTGTATTGGGCTAAGTTTTTTATTATAGTATTTTACATATGGCATATATGTTTAAAATATCTATGTGAAAAAAATTAAATATCTGGAAATGCTATCCAAACAAAAATAGACCATTTTCTCCAAGTAGTGAAAAATCAGTAAAGAAATATACCATAAATAATATTAAAAAGATGTGAGAAAATATTGATAGAAGTGAGTCCTAACATATAAAAAAATTAAATTTCTCTATGAATTCACAAATACTCTGAAAGAGTTCTAAAATCAAATCCAAGTAACATATAATTTTAAAACAAAATGACATGTAGGTTATGACAAAAAGTGAGAAAAATTCACAAGAAGAAACTGAAGATATTAACATGCATTTTAAATAAAGTAGAACTAAAAAAAAGATTCAAGAAATCTAAAATAAGAGATATGGTTTATCTCTTTTATATACAATTAGAAGAATTTCATTATATAGAAATAGGAGAATTTTTACTTTAAGTGTAAATTTATGACAACTAATTGTCATGAGAATTCACACCAATTTCTTTTTTTATCTTACACTGTATTCTCTAAAGACTTAACACTGCTGAAATTCATATACTATACAAAAGAATATCTTTAAATGATAAGGGAATTATCTCATAAATTTAATAAGAGCATATAGGTCTAAATAGAACAAGGATAAGGAAAATATAAATAATTGACTCTCATTTAATTTATTAATGTCTAAACATTTTCTGCTTGGCAAAAGAGTTGACATTCTCATCATGAACACACGGAGCCTTTAGAAATGTCATCATTTTATAAGCCACACAGAAAATGTCATCAAGTTCTACAATGCAGGTGGCTTGCAATAAAATGTGTTATCATCTGGACACTTACAATGAGAGTGTGGAAATACTTGTGAAACTAACTTAGCAATCAACAAACAGATAATGATTAAATAGTGATAGCTTTCCTTAAAAGAAAAACAGTGCATTTTTTAAGAAATATGAACAACTATTTTGTGGTTATTGGAAATATTATTTTACATTGTTAGGTGGAAAAATTATACATGCAAATGTTTTCTAAAAATAAGTGCCCAGTGAGATATTTGAAAGTATCCTAGACATTGCTGAATGTACATTCTAAGATCATTTTAAATGGCCACATCTAACTCCAAGCATTGATTTGTTTCACTTACTAATAGGCCATAGGAAGGGTGTGTAACAAATAATCTCAAAACTTATTGTTTCTTTTTTGCTCATGTATCTCTGGATCTGCTGAGCGAGTGCTGATCTCCAGGGATGAGGTTCACTCATGTATCTCTGGTCAGTTGCAATTTACTAGATGGTTTTCCCGATCTTGCTGTGCTCTGTCTGGTAACCAGTGCTCAGATTTCATTCTGCTCACACACAGTTCATTTACCAGCAGGACATTCCTGGATAGTTCGCTTACAGTACAGTCATGTACATGTTGAGTCCCTCTGGAGGAGATTGTTCCCAGGATTTTGGTGCCCAGAGCCAAGAATGAGCACTGGTTCCTAGAGGACGGCCATGTGATCACAAATACAAAGCCATCACCATCAACATACCTTTTTGTTTGTTTGTTTGTTTGTTTGTTTGTTTTACTAACAATAGCTTTTGTTATTGGGTTCTTAGATGTAATATTTGAGGCAGATACTATCTCGATTACTTCTCCTCTAGGGTCACAGTTACATTTCAGAACTGACATACATTTATTGTAGGTCAAAAGCATAAAACTCCAGGGGAGATAGGTCTTTAGGAGAGAGATGGGTCGTTCTCTCTGACTGGAAAAGAAATCCCGACACCTGAACACACACCATTTTTTTAGGCTAGCTAAGCTAACTAGTTTCTCCCACTTTACGCTTGGAAGGAAGGCTAGTGCCTCCTGCTTTGGGGGGAAATGACAGGTTGGGGTTATATTTCAAACTTTTCAACACACATGAATAATGATGAAGTATGAAATATCTAAAGAGAAAGATGATCCTCTTCATCATTATTCACCTTTGGTCTATAATTAAGTTTGTTAGCTCTTATAGAAAGTTTTCTTCAATTGTAGTTAGGTAATAGTTGAATTTTATCAAATAATTGTATTTATCTATTGAAATAACCATATAATTTTTGTCCTGTCTTCTGTTCATGTGACAAATTATAATGAATGTTTTTCTAAGTCACACCTAGTTCTTTCTTGAGCATGAAGTGTTATTCAGCAAGTATAAGGTGTTCAAATTCTGTTCATTCCAAAGTAAGTTCTGGCCCTAGAGCTTCTATATTCTTCCCAGACAAGATTGTCTTTGCTTATCTGAGTACTTTGGTCATACAAGATAGTTTTTACTAGCAATATGGTTTGTGTTGGGTGCCTTGCACTGAGAGGGATCATAATGACCTCTGTAGTGACCTCTGAGTAATCAAACAGTCATGCTGGCACCACATGCTTACATGACATAAAGCCTGAACACGAAGACCCAGGGGGTTTCCTGGTTAGCAATAATCCATACATCTTGTTTTACCTTGTCAATAGCGATTAAGCATTGCTGTACACCTCCACCAGCAGAGGACAACCAGGAGCCCACAACTGCTCTCACCCGGATTCTGCCCTCAGCACTTATTTCCTTTGTTGATTTCAAACTGTATCCTTCTGCTAAAACAAACATAGAAATAATCACCACAGTTTTCTGAGCTCTATGATCCCTTCTAAACAATCAAAAAATGTGAGGGTATTACTAGGAACTTCTAATACGTTCATAATGTGTTTTACTTTATATATATTGATGATTATGGTGCTAATGTATTTAGAATTTTTGTATCTCATTCATTCAGAAACTAGATCCTAAATAATCTTTTGTGTAGTATCAGTGTGAACTTTTATATTAATTTATGTCTTATAAAATTAGTTATGAAATATTTCTTCTTTCTCTTATGTTAAAGAATTTGTATAATATGGGTATTATTTTGCCATCACTGATACCTAGAATTAATAAATTCTGGACTTGAGAAGCCATCTAGACTTGAATTCTTTTGTATAAAGAAAGATTTATTATTATGATTTTATTTAATAAATATAAATACTTTCAAATTTTCTATTTTTCTTCTTATTCATTTTGATTATTTATGCAACTCCATAAAGTTGTCTAAATATTATCTAAATATTCAAAGTTTGATAAAAGGATTTTAATACCTTCTTATATTTATTGAATACTTGAAAATCCTCAATCTATATCACTCTTCAATTCAGGATATTGGTTATTTGTACCACCTTTATCCCTAATAATCTGTAGTCTAGGTTTATCATTTTAGTATGTTTTTTATGGAACCATGCTTTGACTTTGATTATATTTTCTATTGCTAATTTAGTTAATTGATTTTATTATTAATTTCTATTCATTTATGATTTTTCACCTTAATTAGGGTTTAATTTTAAAATTCCTTTTTAACATATTGATATAAATGTTTAAATAGTTCACTTTTGACCTTTTTTTTTTACAAATACACATAGTTAAAACTCCAATTTTCTCTTTAAGAATAACTTTATCTAGTTCCTGATTATATAGATATTTAGTATGAAAACCTATTCTTATACTTTACTTCACACAATTAAGTGGTGGCATTTCAGTGTACTTACTTAATTTCAAAATTATATGATTTTTCTAGTTTTATTTTTGTTAGATTTATTTCTGACTGAATTTCATCATAGTAAACATAATATGTATAACTTTAATAATTTTTTCTTGGTCAAGATTTCTTTTGTGACTTAGGATATGGTCAAATTGGGAAATATCTTTTATTTTTCAACCATTCTTAGAAAATATTTCTCTGAAAGCGATCCTGTGGCCCAGGCCCGCACCCCGCCAAGGTCTCTGGCAGGCGCAAGCAGCCTGGCCATAGGCTGCCCCCGCCAGGGTCCCTGGAGGGTGTGGGCCTCCCCACCTTGGGCTGCCCCACTCTAGGGACTCCAGCATGTGTGAGCGACCCCACTGCAGGCCACATTGCTTTGGCACCCAGGCCCACCCCACTCCAGGCACTCCAGCAAAAGCATAGGACTCTGCTGCGGCCACAAACCCAGGACCCTCAAGCCTGCCCCACCCAGGGCTGCACTAGCCAGGGACTCTGGTAGCAGAATAACCTGCGTCCTCCCTCCAGTGCCCTCCCTGCTTCCTCACCAGCCCTGTCCATCTGGCCAGGGACTCAGGAAGTCACATGACCATGCATCCTCCCTGTGACACCCTCCCTACCTCAGTGGGGAGTCCTCCACCTGACCAGAGCCTGCTAGAGCCACCCATGTGGCATACAGAAACATGAAAAAATGCTCATCATCCTTAATCATCAGAGAAATGCAAATCAAAACTACTTTGAGATTATCACCTAACTCCAGTAAGATTATCCCACATAACAAAATCCCAAAACCGGAGATGTTGGCGTGGATGTGGAGAAAAGGGAACACTTGTACACTGATGGTGGGAATGCACACTACTATGTTCCTTTTGGAAGGATGTTTGGAGAATACTTAGAGATCTAAAAATTGACCTGCCATTCGATCCTATAATTCCTGTACTTGGTATATACCTTGAAGACCAAAAATCACATTATAACAAAGACATCTGTACCAGAATGTTCATGGCAGCCCAATTCATAATGGCTAAGTCATGGAAGAAGCCCAAGTGCAGATTGAGCCATGAATGTATTAATAAAGTGTGGTACATGTATACCATGGAATACTATGCAGCCTTAAAGAAAGATGGAGCCTTTATCTCTTTCATGATTACATGGATGGAGCTGGAACATATTCTTCTTAGCAAAGGATCTCAAGAATGGAAGAAAAAGTATTCAACGTATTCAGCCCTGCTATGAAGCTAATTTATAGCTTTCATATGAAGCCTATAACCCAATTATAGCATAAGAATACAGGGAAAAGGGAAAGGGAGGGGAGGGGGGATAGGTGGAGGGAAGGTAATTGGTGGGGCCACACCTAAGGTGCATCTTAGAAGGGTACAGGTGAAACTTACTAAATTCAGAATACAAACTTCTTCATACAATAACTAAGAAAATGCCATGAAGGCTATGTTAAACAGTTTGATGAAAATATTTCAGATTGTATATGAAACAAGCACATTGTACTCCTTGATTGCACTAATGTACTCAGCTATGATTCAATAATAAATAATTAAAAAATTAAAAAAGAAAACAAACGAAAATATTTTTCTTTGTATAAAATTTCAATTGAAAGTTATATTCTTTAAATTATTCTACTGAATTTTGCCTTTAATGATCACTGTTGAGAAATCAGCCACTTTTTTTCTCACTTCATTTGATATATTCTCATTATTTTTTATACTGTCTATATTCAGCCTTGATTTAGAAGTCTTAAAACTTACTCTGTTTATAATTCTATGTAGACTATTTTTGCTTTCACAGTTTCTATAAAAACCTCACTATTAGAATTTGAAATATGAAATCTTCCTCATTCTCTGCTACTGATCCTCTTATTAAAAATTCATTGTACTGACTCACTGGGTTCCCTAGCTCACCCTCCCTACATATTCCTCCCAGTGTGTGACATTTGGCCCACACTCTAGATCATTTACATATATTTCCATGACTTTTTCTTAAATGCTTATCTTCAATTCTGTCTTATTTTCTTTTTCATCTATCTATGAAGAGTTTTATTTAATTATATAAAATTTTATTATACATAATTATGTGCATAACTAAATTAAATAAATGCATAATTAAATTTAATATCACATTATTCTAGAAGTATTTTATATTTCCATGCTTTTCTCGCCATTTTTAAAGATTTCTTATTTTTAGCTTGTATTTTCAGGCTTATATTTAATTTACTGAAACATATTAAACACACTTATTTTGAAAAAAATCTCTTTGTTCTAAAATCTGAAATTTTCAGAATTTCTGCTGATTATTTTTCATAATCTTATTTTATTTGGATTGTGAAGTATAAATTCATTTTTCTTTTGCAAATTGTACCTTTAGGGGCTAATGTACTCATGCTTCATGATATTTTCAATAAAAAGTCATATTATTAAATTCTCCTGAAGGTATCATTACTGTTGTCATTGTTGTTATTCCTAGAAAACACATCTAATATGAATTTTGGTGAATGTTTGAAAAATAATGTAAGTTTTGGCCTGTGATTGTCAATTATTAGTGTGATTTTATTTCTATAGCAGAGATGATAAAAATTCTTCAGAAAATTCTTTTCTACTACATTTAGTATATTGATTTTATTTTTTTTTTACATTCACAGCTAAAATGAAAATAAAGCCGTTAGGGGGGTTTATGCAGGGGTGTTCTGTTATATTACCACTTTTGATCGGTCTTCTTGTTGATAGCCTTCTTTTACATCTCTTAAAATATTAAAATAGAACCACAAGATCTTCAAAGTTTGGTGGAAAATTGAAGACAATTACTAAGCTTTGGAGTTCCTGCCTTCCAGAGGCTGTGTTTTTACCATAGTTTTGGATTTCTGGACTCCTTAGCTTTCTGTGAGATAGTTTAAAAGTGCTTCTTCAGTGTATTATTTGTTTCTATTTATCGTGGTTTGAAGTATTTCATTTATCCTACTAATGTGAATGGTATCACTATTGCAATTTCCAAATAAAATAACATAACCAATTACCAAAAAAAGCACATTAAAACAGAACTGAAATAATCAAGCTATATGACACAGCTAAATTCTATGGCAAAGTTCAGGCTGAGGATACAAAGTTTAAATTTGGATCAAGTCATATATGTGTGTATATATTTATTGACAATAGTCATTTTACTGAGGAATCAGGAAAAATTAAATTATGGCACTGTTTGACTACACTGGTGATTGTGCATATTATTCTTTCAAGAATTCTGTCAGTATAAAAAAAGGAATAAAATTATGTCATTCATTCAAAGATATCCTAGGTTCATGTAAAATTTAATCTTTGATGGTATGATTTGGGAATACCTCTAAATTTTGAGTAGTTACTAAAGAAATGAAGCAGACAGAATATTTATATAAGCACAAGTTAATTTGAGGGAACTATTTAAATGGATATGAGGACTGATCTATTCATATTATTTTCTTGTTGTTTTGTATAGGAAGTGTTAAACTTGATGGCATTTCAAGGCAAAATTGATGATTTGTATTTTAAATATCCAGGTTTTATTTGTCTATAACATTTACAGAGAGGCAAAGGTTTATGATCCAATTTATTAATTTTTATTTTGTTTTTAAATATAATTTTTCTCTCCAATAGTGTTAACAAAGTCAACTTATTATAATTTTCTTCTACTGTAACTGCAAATTGTTTTTTAGTAAACATATACAACTATCCTCTTTTTTTTTTTAGAGACAGAGTCTTAGTTTGTCGCCCTCAGTAGAGTCCTATAGCATCACAGCTCAGAGCAACCTGCAGTTCTTCGGTTTATGTGATTCTTGCCTCAACCTCCCAAGTAGCTGGGACTACAGGTGCCCACTGGTACATCCGGTAATTTTTTTTTGTTGAAGTTTGGCCGGGCGGGGTTTGAACTCGCCACTCTCGGTATTTGGGGTGGGCGCTCTACTCACTAAGCAACAGTTTTTTGAATTCCCAACTTGAAAGTTCTCGTGTATTCCTATCTTCACTGCAATTTTGATATTCACAAAGTATAAATTCTAGTTTTACCCATAGAATTAGATCACTTTTTTTTAACAGCTATATATCTTCATGAATTCATCTTTAGATTTGAATTGTTCAGGGACTACTTATTAATTCACTTGGTTCACCAAATATTTTTGAGCATATGCTATTAGTTATATTCCTAAGATGCAAAATTAAAAGATAAACCTCTAGCTTAAGAGTATACTTCAATGGGCGGGGCCTGTGGCTCAGTGGGCAGGGCGCTGACCCCATACACTGAGGGTGGTGGGTTCAAACCCAACCCCAGCCAAAGTGCAACAAAAAAATAGATGGGTGTTGTGGCAGGCGCCTGTAGTCCCAGCTACTCGAGAGGCTGAGGCAAGAGAATCAGATAAGCCCAGGGTTGGAGGTTGCTGTGAGCTATGTGAGGCCACAGCACTCTACTGAGGGAGATAAAGTGAGACTCTGTCTCTACAAAAAAAAAAAAAAAAAGTATATTTCAATGAATGGATATAAGTGCTACACTCTGATAAATGTAAGGTACGAAGGATCTTAGAAACAGAAAATCAAATGCTGCATGTTGTCACAAGTTTGAGCTAAGCTATGAGTAAGCATGGCCATACAGAATGGTATAATGAACATTTGAGACTCAGAAGGGAAAAGGGTAGGAAGAAGAGTGAAGGAGGAAATATTGCTTAGTGAGTACAATTTACACTATTCAGGTGATAAATACACTTAAAGTCCAGATTTTACCATAATACAAATATAAAAATGTAATTTGTATATATATGTATAAATATATAAATTTGGATATATATACATATACAATTTTAAGTGTATAATGAATATGTATGTCATATATACAATATGTGTATATATTTATATATGTATATACAATTTATATAACAAAACAATTTATGTTGCCTAAATTCACTGAAATTATACAGGCACACACATATATATATATACATGTACCTATACACACACATAATGTAAGTATAACATGCCTGGAAAGACATGGTATGCAGAAAGGCAATGTTCTAATCTATAGAGATATTTCAAGCCGAACAAATAGCATGTTATTAGGGATAGAAACAAAAGAAGCAAATCTAGTTGAAGAATACATTCAGTAGGGTTTATGGAGCCCTGACAGGCAGATAAAACTGAAGATAAAATACACTATTATTTTTTGCCATAGAAAATACAGTGAGTGCCTCTATTTTTGCTGATAACAGACTGTATGTTTTCACTGGAAACAGCATTCTTAAATTTTCTGTGCATTTTAGAAAGAGTTGATCAAAGAAAAAAATGACTTCCTTTGATTTGTACCTGAAACATGTGTTTGGAAGAAAATTTTCACATAACTGATGTACTGTGTGAAGAATATCAGGATGCACTGAAATCACTCATATCCTTCCCTTTATGACATGATTGCTCAGTTAATTATATACATCCTGAACATGTAAAAAGGAGAGAACAGATGGCAGAGCCTTTCTTTAAAAAGAGATAAGTCTGTGAAAATAACTGCATTCATCATAGCATAAATGTCCTTGCTCAAATTATTCTGCTCTGTAGATCAGAAAATGATGCTACTGCGAAGAATATGGAAAATTAAAGTGCATAGTCCCGATATCAGAGTAATTGATGTGTCCCGACAAATGTCACATCACTGCTCATTCCACTGAAAATTAAACAGAAGAAAATATATACCTTAACACAAAATTTAGTTTGAAATGAAATAGTAAACTTCTGAGTTGAGAGGCAGCTATTTGTAATTTTATGATCATTTGGAAAGCATATATTATACAAATGCAATCACATACCCAGTAAACTCTCCCTGTAATAATCATCCATGTGCAAAAGGGATCCACTCCTCTCTAAAAATAAATAATTCCAACAAAATAAAATTGAACTCCTTGGTCAGGGTTTATCATTCATTAAAACATATTTATACCGATCTATTTGCTCATTTAGAGACCTCATAGCATTTTATTACCTCTTGCTTACTACCTGGCTCTGGATTTTGCAGTAAAATCAACCTTTTACCCTTTTCTTGAAATCATGCTTACCTACATACAATACATTGTCTTCATAGTTTCTGGCGAATCTTTAAAAATATTAAATCAGTTTTTGCAACTCTTGCGGTTGAAACTTTTCAACAACTTGTTATTTCCTTTAGGAAAAACCCAGATCTGACTAATCTTTATGTTTGTAAGCATTTGTCTTTTTTATTATTTCAATAGATTTAGAGGGTACTAGTACAGTATTTATTATATGAATAAATACTGTATTATATTTATAGATGGGCATTTAGTGTACCCATCACCCAAATAGTGTACAATATATACATCGTACAAATAGTTAATAGTTAATTTTTCATCCTTCCTCCCCCGAACTTTGGAGTCCCCAAGTCTATTACTCTCCTCTGTCTGACCACACATGTTCATAGTTCAGCTCCCACTTACATGTGAAAATGTGAGGTACTGGATTTTTCCCTTCTTGAGTTACCCACTTAGGGTACTTGTAACCAAATTTCTGCAAAAAACATTATTTCATTATATTTTATGGGTAAATAGTATTCCGTGGTATGTGTGTGAGCACGCATACACATGCGTGTGTGTATACAACATATTCCTTATCCACTCATCAGTTGGAAAACACAGGTTGCGTCCACATCCTTGGTATTATGAATTGAGCTGCAACAAACATGAGTGCTGGTAACATTTTGATATATCAGCTTTTCCTTTGATTAGACACCTAGTGCTAGATCAAATGGTAGATCCACTTTTATTTTATTTTTATTTTTTATTAAATCATAACTGTATGTTTATGGGGTACAATGTGATGGTTTGGTATACAACATGGAATGCTTAAATCAAACTGATTAACATAACCATCACCTCACTTACTTATTTTTTTGTGATAAGACATTTATAATTTACTCTTAGTTGTTTTGAAATGTACCCTTGCATTACACACATTACGTGAGATCCTACCAAATACCCTTCCTATTCCCTCCACTACCCTTCCCCTTCTCTTCCTTTCCATTCTGTGTTCTCCCCTCCTTCTTGCTGTACTATATTTGTGATTTATCAATTGTATGAAAGTGTATGTGATTATATATTGGTTTCCTAACAGTATTGAGTACATTTGAAAAATTTTCCCCCATTATTGAGATACTTTACTAAGAAGAATATATCCCAACTCCATCCTGGTAAACATAAAAGATGTAAAGTCTTCATCTTTCAATGGCTGAATAGTATATCCATGGCATATAGATATTACAATTTGTTAATCCATTCATAGGTTGATGGGAATTTTGGCTCCTTCCATGACTTGGCAATTATGAATTGGACTGCAATAAACATTCTCATGCAAATATCTTTGTGGTAAAATATTTGTTCATCAAATGTAGATACTTAGTATTGGAATTGCAGAATCAAATGTTAGGTCAAGGTTTAGTTCCTTGAGAATTCTCCATGCTTCTTGCCAAAAAGTCTATATTAGTTTTGGCTTCCACCAGCAGTGTAGAAGTGTTTTCTCTCCATATCCACAAAAACATCTGTAATTTGGGGATTTTCTGAAGTGAGCTAATCTTACTGGAGGTAGGTGATATCTCAAAGTGGTTTTGATTTGCATTACTCTGATCATTAAAGACCTTGAACAGTTTTTCATGTGTTTGTTGGTCATTCACCCTGTCATCTTCTGAGAAGTTTCTATTTGCCCACAAAAAAAAATGGGGTTGTTTGTTCTTTCCTCATTAATTTGAGTTCTCTGTAGATTCTAGTCATCAGACCTTTGCTGGAATCATAACCTGCAAAAAACTTCTCCCATTCCGAAGGCTATCTGTTTGCTTTATTTACACTGCCTTTAGCTGTGCAGAAGCTTTTCAGCTTGATCAGATCCCAGTAATATAATTTTGATGTTGCTTCAATTGCTAGGATGGCTTCTCATCATAAAATATTTTTCAAGGCCAATAACTTCAAGTGTTTTCCCTGTACTCTTTTCTAGTATTTTTATGGTTTCATGTCTTAAAATAAAATCCTTTATCCAGCAAGAATCAATTTTTGTTAGTGGTGAAAAATGAGAGTCCAGTTTCAGTCTTCTACAGGCCACTATCCAGTTCTCACAGCACCATTTATTAATTGGGGAAGATTTTCCCCAGTGTCCATTTTTTTAAGCTTATCAAAGATCAAATGATGATATCTGGCTGACTTCATCTTTAGAGTCTCTATTCTATTCCATATATCTACATCTCTGTTTTATTGCCAGTACCATGCTGTTTTGATCACTATATATTTGTAGTATAACCTGGAGTCTGGTAGCATGATGTCTCCAAATTTGTTTTTATCTCTAAGCAATGTATTGGCTATTTGAGGTTTCTTCTGATTCCATATAAAATGAAGTGGTATTTTTTTCAAGTTCTTTAAAGTATGACATTTGTGCTTTGATAGGGATTACATTAAATCTGTAGATTGCTTTCAGTAGTATGAACATTTTAACAATGTTGATTCTTCCCAAACATGAGCCTGGTATGTTTTTCCAGTTGTTAACATCTTCTGTGATTTTTTTTTTCAGGGTTTCATAATTATCTTTACAGAGATGTTTTATGTCCTTCATTAAATAAATTGCCAGGTATTTCATCTTCCTTATCACTTCAGTAAAAGGAATAGAATCCTTGACCATATTTTCAGCTTGACTATTGTTGGCATATATAAAAGCTACTGATTTGTAAGTATTGATTTTGTATCCCAAGACACGGCTATATTCATTGATAACTTCTAAGGTCTTCGTAGTTGAGGTCTTCCAGGTATAAGATATGACATCCTGGGGTCTTCCAGGTATAAGATTATGACATCCATTAAGAGTGAGAGTTTGACCTCTTCTGACCCTATTTGAATACCTTTGATCCCTGTGTCCTGCCTGATTGTGAAGGCTAGGACTTCTAGTACTATATTGAATAGCAGTAGTGACAATGGGCATTCTTCTCCAGTACCATATCTGAGTGGAAACGTTTTCAATTTTACTCCATTCAATATAATCTTAGCTGTGAGTTTGCTACATATGGCCTCTATCAGTTTAAGAAATGTCCCCTCTAAACTAAATACTTATTTTCTTAAGTATTCCAATCATGAAAGGATGCTGGATATTTTTAATGTCTTTTCTACATCAATTGATAGAATCATATGGTCTTTGTTTTTTTAATTTATTTATTTGCTGTATTATATTTATAGATTTATGTATGTTGAACCAAACTTACAACTCTGGAATAAAATCAATTTGATCATGCTGTATAATTTTTTTTAATGTGACATTGAATTCTGTTTGCTAGGATATTATTGAATATTTTTGTATTGATATTTATTAATGATTCTGATCTATATTTTTCTTTCTTTGTTGAGTCCCTTCCTGGTTTGGGGATCAGGTGGCATTTGCTTCATAGAATATGTTGGGGAGGATTCCTTCCTTTTCTATGTTTTGGAAAAGGTTATGTAATGCAGATACTAGTTCCTCCCTGAAGGTTTGGTAGAATACTGATGTGAAGCACTCTGTTCCTGAACTTTTCTTTTTTGGAAGATTTTATATTATTGATGCTATTTCAGTGATTGATATAGGTCTATTCAAAATTTCTAATTCTTTCTGATTGAGTCTAGGAAGGTGGCATGCTTCTAGTTATTGACCCATTTCCTTCAGATTTTAATATTTCTGAGAATAGAGTGTTTTTTAGTAATTATTGAGAATTTTTTGAATTTTTGTGGTATCTGTTGTTATTTCTTCTAGAACTCTGGCAATATGAACAATCAGAGTAGACCAATTCCCCAAAGGAATGACAAAAAGGGTACAACAGAAGATGGCATTCATAGACAAATGGCTGAATTTTCATAAATAAAATTCAGAATATGTATGGCAAATAAGATAGATAGAATGAAGGAAAATGTGTAAATAAAAATCCAAAGAGTAGCTCAAAAGTGGTCTCCATAAATTAATGAATTCAAAGACTAATTCACCAAGAATATGAACATAATTGGAAAAGATATAACAGAACTCGAGGAAGTGAAAAAGTTATTCAAAATACAGGAGACTCCCTTAGTAATAGAGTTGAGTAGGTAGAAGAAAGGATCTCAGAAATTGAAGACAAGACTTTTGAATGATCCAAAGCATTCAAAGAGGCAGAAAAATGGAAAACAGAAAGAGAATATAAATTCCCTGAGAGAGTTGTAAGATTATTCCAAAAAGATCGACATCCAAATTATAGTGATACCTGATGAAGAGGAGAATGGTCCTAAAGCCACAGAAGCTCTACTTTAATGTATTATAGAGAAGAATTTCCCAAGCATTTCAAGAGATACAGAAATTCAGATACTAGTTTCAGAACCCCAGCATGAATAAATCCAAATAAAGCATCTCCTAGACACATTGTGATTAACTTTGCTAAAGTTAAGATGAAGGAGAAAATCCCTCAAGCAGCCAGACATAATAAAAGCATTACCTACAAAGGGAGAAATATTAGAATGACTGCAAATCTCTTAGCTGAAACTTTTTTAGTCAGAAGAGGATGGTCATTGACCTTCAATCTTCTATAACAAAACAACTTTCAGCGTAGGATCCTGGATTTAGCTAAACTGAGTTTCATTTGTGATGGATAAATCAAATACTTTACCGAAATACACATGTTGAGGAAATTTGCCATAACTAAACCAACTCTCCAGGAACTACTCAAACGCATTTTTCATAATGACCAGCACAATTGTCTACTACAAAAGTAAACTCACCCAGAATTTATCAAACAAAACCTAAGTTCCACAATGGTAAAAGGATAAAAAATATGCACTGGCCCTTTGAAAAACATGACAGCCAAAACACTATCTAATACATATCAATTCTCTCAATTAATGTGAATAGCTTAAATTATCCTCTAAAGAGGCACAGGTTGGCTGAGTGGATACAAAAATTAAGACCAGGTATCTGTTGCCTATAAGATACTCATCTTACCTCAAAGGATAAAAAAGAAGAGGTGAATGGATGGACATTTATAATTCAGGCAAATGGAAATCAGAAAAAAGCAGTGATTGCAATTTATTTGTAGATACAATAGGATTTAAACCAATGAAGATGAGGAAAGATGAAGATGTATACTACATATTTATCAAGGGAAACACTCAACATGAAGAGAATTAAATAATTAACATTTATGTTCCCTACCTAAATGCTCCTCAATTTATAAAGCAAACCCTAATGGATATGAACAATTTTATATCTTCCCACACCAGAATAGTATGAGAATTTAGCACCTCTTTGTCAGTTCTGGGTAGATCTTCCAAGAAGAAACTAAACAAAGAAATAGTAGACTTAATTTAACCCTAGAACAAATAAACTTAACAGATATCTGCAAAACATTTCCTCTAATAAAACCAAATACTAGCCAGGCGTTGTGGCGGGTGCCTGTAGTCCCAGCTACTCAGGACGCTGAGGCAAGAGAATCGCCTAGGCCCAGGAGTTGGAGGTTGCTGTGAGCAGTGTGACACCATGGCACTCTACCAAGGGCGATCGAGTGAGACTCTGTCTCCACAAAAAAAAAAAAAAAAAACAAATACACATTATTCACATCAGCCAATAGATCATCCTACAAAATTGATCACATTTTAAGACACAAGTCTAACCTCAACAAATGTAAAAGAATAGAAATCATTTCTTGTATCTTCTAAGGCATCATGGAATAAAAGTTGAAGTCAACAGAAACAGAAATCTTTGTACTCAAACATTAAGTAATGGAAACTAAATAATTTTAGGCTGAATGATAGCTGAGTCAAAGATGAGATTAAGAAAGAAATCATCAAATTTTTGGAACAAAATTATAATGAAGACACAAACTATCAAAACCTGTGGGATACTTCAAAGGCAGTCCTAAGAGGGAAATTTATAGTTTTAGAAGCCTTCATCAAGAAACAGAGAACTTCAACCTAATGGGTCATCTCAAGCAACTGGAAAAGGAAGAATCATCTAACTCCAAATCTAGAAGAAGAAAACAAATGACCAAAATTAGAGCAGAATTAAATGAAATTTGAAAAAAAAAAGAATGATTCAGAAGATAAACAAAACAAAAAGTTGGCTCTTTGAAAAGATTATTAAAATTATAAGCCTCTGGCTAGCCTAACCAGAAACAGAAAAGTAAAATCTCTCATAGCCAGATACAAAACCATTTACTTACAGCTAGTTGATCTTTGGCAAAGCAGATAATGCTGTCCATTGGGGAATAGCAACCCTATTAAATGAATGGTGGGGGAAAATTGGATAGCCACCTGATAAGAATGAAACAGGACCTTTGTCCCTCACCTCTCAGAAAAATTAATTCAAGATGGACAATAGTCTTCAATGTAAAGTAGAAAGCCATATATATTCTAGAGCAGTGGTCGTCAACCTATGGGTCCTGACCCCTTTGTAACAATGAAAATACTCCGTGGCATTAGAAGGGTTGAGAACCACTGTTCTAGAGAAAAATGTAGGAAAGCCTTTTCTAGTTATTGGCCTAGGCCAAGAATTGATGGCTAATGCTCCAGTGGCAATCACTACAATGATAAAAATAAATAAGTGAAATTTTATTCAGTTATAAAGCTTCTTCACAGCTAAGAAAATAAGCAAAAAAGCAAATAGACAACCTCAAGATGGGAAGAAAATATCTGCAAGCTATATGCCTGATAAAGGGCTAATATCAACAATATACAAAGAATTTAAGCATATCAGCAAGACAAAAATAAATAACTACATTTAAATTGGGCAAAGGAGATGAACAAACACTTTTCAAATGACCATAGCCAAATGGTCAACAAACATATCAAAAAATCCTCAACATCACTGATCATTGGGACCAATCATGAAATAAATTAGAACCATCATGAGATATTAGCTCACCCTGCCAGACGGTTTTATTAAAAAGTCCAAAAGCAATACATGCTTGTGTGGATGCAGAGAGAAAGGAATGCTTATACACTATTGTTAGGACTGTTCATTAGTTAATACAAACCTATGTAATGCAGTAAGGAGATTCTCAAATAACTGGAGGTAGACCTACATTCAGACCTAGCAATCCCACTGCTGGATACCCACTCAAAGGAAAATAAATCATTTTTTATCAAAGATATAACTGTGCTTGGATGTTCATTGGATCTCAATTCACAATTTGCAAAGATGTGGAATTAACACAAGTGCCCATCAATGCATGAGTGGATTGACAAAGTGCATTACACATATACCATGGAGTACTACTCAGACACTATAAAGGATGAAATATGCCTTTTGGTACAATTTGGATGGAACTGGAGGCCATTACCCTAAGTGAAGTATCTTAAGAATAGAAAAAACACATTTTCACACTATTAAATTGGAACTAACTGATAAATACCTAGGTGCCCAGAGGGAAGTAAAAATAAATGGAAATCAGGCAGTGGGGAAAGGCAAGGAGAGAAGGGCAAAAACCCACCTCTTGGGTACAATGAACACTATTTGGGCTGTGGGCACACTTACAGCTGTTACTCAAGCATTACAAAGCAACCCATGCTACCAAAGACATTTGTACTCCCTCAATATTTTGAAATAAATTTAAGTTTAATTTAATTAAAAATTGATTGTTTCCCCCCCCTTACACACCTCCTTGAAAGCCATATAAATAATTTCTTAGTAGAAGAAAGAGAAAAATTTAACATTTTACCTACTTTATATGTATTAATTACCAGCAGTCCACTGAGAGAGAATGAAGTTTGGTAGGATGCAGAGGTCTCTGATATATGAGAAAAACTTTTATCTCACCCATAATCTCTTCCATTTTCTAAATTTCAGAAAAAAAAGGGATACTATTTGGACAGTTTGTAACCCTCAGAAACATTTGAAGTTTATAAAAATAGGTATCATTTCCAACTTTAAACAGGTACACATACATACATGTACACATGCAAAAAATGACATATTTTGACAATTATAAAAATTATCTGAAAACATAAGAGAAGAGGATGTATTAAAAAATGTAAGAGAATCATTAGTACTATGTGGTTAACAATTTCTAAAACAAAATCCATGTGACCCTAAGGGCTTGCTGCACTCTTGAATGTACAGTTCAGTGGCTTTAAACACATTAGGTACTTTAAATATGTAAGTATCTGTTGTGTAACCACCAACAACATCCATTTAGAGCTTTTTATTTTGCAAAACGGAATACTGTAACAATTAACCAACAACTCCCCGTGCCACTCTGATTTCAGACCTTGGCAACCACCTTTCTACTTCTGTTTCTGAGTGTGTGCACACCTGTCTGTACCTATGTGTACAAACACATGAGCACATTTTATTTTACTTCTGTTTCTATAAGTGTGCACTCCTGTCTGTACATATGTGTATAAACACAATTAGAGCATTTTGTTTTACTTCTATTGCTATGAGTGTGTACACACCTGTCTATATATTTGTGCATAAACACAATGAGCACACTTTATTTCTACTTCTGTTTCTGTGAGTGTGTGCACACCTGTCTGTACATATGTGTATAAACTCAATAAGCACATTTTATTTATCTGTTTATCTGCTGGTGAACACTTAGGGCTTTCACCTTTTGGTTATTTATTTCTTTTTTTTCCTTTCTAATTTTTTTTTTTTTCAAAATATTTCCACCTTCAATTTAGGGAGGATCTGTTCTCCCTCCTTTTCCTTCCCCCTCTTTTGCTTATCATGCTTATAAACCTTTTTCTCCCATCTAGGAGAATGTTCTCTAAATCCATACAGGTAAATGCAAAAAATGTAAAGTCTCCATCTTCCTTTGTGAATGAATAGTCTTCCATGGTATACAAAGACCCTAGTTTATTTATGCATCTGTGAGTTGATCAGAACTTATGTTATTTCTCAATGGCCAAAACACACATGAAAAAATACTTATCATCCCTGTACTTACATATTTTTATTATTTATTTATTTTTACTTACTTATTTTTTTAATAATTTTATTAAATCATAATTGTGTACATTGGTGCATCATGGGGCACAATGTTATTTCATATACAAACAGAAATATTTTGATCATACTGTTAGAGATAGCCTTCATGGCATTTTCTTAATCACTATATGAAGACATCGATATTCTATGTTTAATAAGTTTAACCAGTACTCTACTAAGATGTACCATAGGTGTGATCCCACCAATTGCCCTCTCTCCAACCATCCTCCCCCTCCCCTCCCCTCCCTTGCCCTTTTCCCTGTATTCTTGTGCTATAATTGGGTTTTAGCCTTCATATGAGAGCCATAAATTAGCTTTGTAATAGGGCTGAGTATATTGTATACTTTTTCTTCCATTCTTGACATACTTTGCTAAGAAGAATATGTTCCAGCTCCATCCATGTAAACACAAAAGAGGTAAAGTCTCCATCTTTCTTTAATTATTACCATAACAATGTAAGAGATGTAGAGAGACAATGTCCAAGTTCACACAATTAGTTAGTGGGGAAAGCAGAATTTTAACATCATCAGTTGGATCCTATAGCTCAGTCTCTTCAGCTCTGTGAGAACAATGGCTTCTTTACTATCTAGTTACCCAAAGAATGCAGGGTTTTTAGCCTATTTTCTGTGTATTCTTCTTCTTCCAAGACTTCTTATATAGTCAACAATCCACCTAAGTTTGTCAATCCTGTCTTTCATTAGTTATGCAAATTTAAAGTCTTGGTCAGAGAAATAAAACACCAAAGAAAGATGATCAAAATGGCTCCCACCTGTATAGCTGGTGCCAACACCAGGTAAAACTAGAACAAATCCATCTAGATAGTACCCTCCTCCATCTGACTCACTAACAGAAGTACTATTTAAGAATGCTGCTGGGTAGTTGAGCAGTTATTGGGCTCTTGAACTATTTATGCTGTCAATGGACTGATGAATTGTTGATGATTTGTTTTATATTCCTGAAGTCTGGTAGAAACAGTTATAACTAGTCCTTATCTAACAAAACTTTCTCAAGTAACAATAACTAGAGGAAAGAGAAGCTTCCCTATCCCACCCACGGCAACATGGATCACTCCCCCAAAACCTACATGCAAACATACATACATTCGCATGAAAAAATGCTCATCATCCCTAATCATCAAAGAAATACAAATCAAAGCCACCTTGAGATATCAAGTAAGAATAACCCACAGCCAAAAATCCAAAGCTGCTGATGTTGGTGTGGGTGAGGAGAGAAGGGAACACTCACACACCGTTGGGAGGATTGCAAACTAATCTGGTCTCTTTGGAAAGCAGTATAGAGAAGAGCCAAAAGTAGACCTTCCATTTGATCCCACAATCCCATTGCTAGGTATCTACTCAAAGAGAAGAGATCATTTTACCATAAGGACAATTGCATTAGATTGTTGATTGCAGCTCAATTCATAATCACAAAGATGTGGAAACAACCCAATTGCCCATCAACCCATGAAAGGATTAATAAACTGTGGTGTATGGATACCATGGAATTGTATGCAACCATCAAAAAAGATGAAGACTTTACATCTTTTGTACTTACCTAAATGGAGTTTGAGAACATTCTCCTTAGTAAAGGATCTCAAGAATGGAAAAGCAAACCCCTGATGTGCTCAATACAAATCTGAATCTAGTAGATAAACACTCATAGGCCCAATTGAGAAAAAGACAATTAAATTCAAGAGGTAAGGGGAGAAGAGGGAGGTGGCTCAGCAAGGTCCCACCTGATGGGTACAACGTAGGCATATAGGGCACATCTCCTGGTAGAAAGACTCAACTACGAACGACTCAGACATTGCCTAACAGATGAAAACAATGTAACCTAATCCTGTTAACCTAATATTAAATTGTATTGCTTATATTAATACAAAATTTTAAAAACATACATTCACCCATGCATATAAATAAATGTAAACAAAACGTGCTAAATCTGAAATAATACCAACATTTCAACTGTACCTTCCAGCCCAGACGATCTGAGAAGCAGACTTGACTGAACTGATTCACGTTTATTTTCTCAGCCCAGTTTGTTAAGTATGCCAATGATGACACAAGTGCTCCTAGTGAGCACATTTTTGGGTCAACCATTCCTCCCTTCCTCCTAACAGAAGCTCTACTGACTCCAGTGGGTTTTTCTCGACGAGATTAATCTTCATTGATCCTTTCATCACCAGTGATTGGGTCAGAAACCATCTTGCCAGGGATTGTTTCAGGAACCAGGCACCAGACAATCAATTCACTTCATGGATTCCCTTGGAGCCTATTTCTGAGCCAGTGCTGGGCACATGACCTAAAATGATACAGAAAGTGTGAAGAGTAGACTGTGTTATCCTCTCATCAGTAAGGATATAGGTTCAGAAACATTACAAAAACTGTGAAAATGAAACCTGCAATTTATTACTCTGTCACATAAAAGTCAATCTCTGATCCGTGAAGCTGCTGACTGTTTTGGCTCCCGGCACTGCAGATGCCCTTTCCAATACCAGATTTCCATCTAGAACTAAGTCCACCAACAAACCCTTACATCCTATGGGAATCAAAAAGGGAAGCATACTCTTTCTTCTTCCCTTTCAGAATATGCCTGGAAGTTGTTCCGTTACCTCTCTCGAGGAAGAACTTGAGTCTCCCGAATGCAGCCAAATACAACAGAAGCTAGAAAACATCATCTCCAGGTGGAAAGCTATGTTTGCAGACCAATCTTCAATTAGTATGTAGCAAGGAAAAATACAAACTGGGTAACAACTAATATCTCTGAAACATCAGGGAAGAAGGATTTTCTTCTGGACATGACCAAGGAGGTATATTTCTTTGGCTGCTGCTGGCGGGCATATTAATACGATGAGAGAAGTCAGCCTCAGATAAAGACGGTGCAGAGACAAGAGGATGTATTGCTTAGAGAATAACAAAGAAATGGAGCTAGAGACCTGATATCCTCATGACCGGGGCCACCTCTGTCCCATCTGTTATGGGTGATAATAAATTTCAAAGCAGGCTGAATTATGCTTCTCATTAACTGCAGCTAAAAGAGCCCATAACTACGACAAAAGCCAAAACCCTAACGGAAGGAGGGTGGAAGAAGACCGACAAATGAAATCCAATGACCTCACAATAATTTCTTAATAAAGGTTTTACTTTCTTTAATTATGTAAATTAAACTTATTTTCTTTTTTTCACTCTATCCCCTCAATAAATTGTAGTGGCTTCAATAATACTGTCAAGTAGTTTTCCATAAGAATGTTTTACATCATCTGTATTTTAAAACAGAATTAGTCTAACGCACATAACAGGACGGGCTGCTCTGTGCTGAACTGCAGGTCTCTCTACGCATGGTCCACAAAGATATTTCTGAGTTAGACAGTTTCATTATGATCTCTGTGTTTACTGAAATTGCTCAACGACTCGATTTTAAGTAGAGTTCACTGAAGCTGCAGAGTGTGAATAGTAATCTAAAATAATCTCTCTGCAAACAAAGAACAGCACCTAATACCAGCATAAAGCATAAAAGTACAAGAAGGAATGGAAAATGTGATGTTTTCATCGTGTACGCCATGTCCTACAGCCACTCAAACGTCCACACAAAATACTCTGCATTTAAGTTGTTCTAAGTTTAGTCCATGATTCTATAACCAAGTTTAACTCACAAGTTCATAGCTCAGACAAAGTCGTATTTATAGTCCCATTCCAAAGACTGATTTATTCTTTTCCCACACACCGGGAAAATGACTACTTCTGTTACTTGTTGGAGTAGAAATCACAGCAATATACCACCTGGATTTGCAGGGGAAATTACTTGTTAAGAAACGCACACTGTTCAACCAAACAAAACATAAAGATTGTGTCAGTAGCATAACAATTATATGTATCCACACAATAAAACATTCGCTCTCTCTCACACACCTTCCTAACTAGGCCCCCTCAAAAAAATATGTTCTCATGCTTGAATATCCACCAGCCACTCTAATCCAGTGTGACTAATATTGTTACAACATCTCTAAATTAATGAATAACTGCACGGATCATTCCCACAAATGAATACCCTTAAATTATCATAGCCTGAATTTGAATTTTTCTTGCAATAGTCTTACCCCAAGTCAAATATTTCAGATGATTACTATGTATCCACTTCTGAGATCGATTCTCATAGAGTAATGTAAAAGAAAAATCTTAGAAAGACCATTTCCTGTCTACTGCAGTGTTCTCTAATAGGCCCTGATCACAACACTTTTGGGTGATATTTCAGCCTCTCTGTAGAAGTTATTTTATAAACAAGTGCAAAAATACATACTTCATCATCAATCATATTTATTGCCGAGTGTGTGTATTTATACTACTTTCTCCTTTTCTTTCCCCATGAGAAATATATTTCTCAGCCCAATCATGAGTTTGGTCGTATGTAAGTGACTATGACTAATATCACGTCCAAGTCTTTCAATCTTCTGCCGTTAGTTTGAGCTTCACCCTTCAATCAGGAAGAAAACTTTCCTAGATAATGGCTGTTCATTCCCCCTAGGTGCCAGAGTGAATGGATACATGGAACAGATCTGTCCCCACGCCAAGTCATGGAGCCCAGTCCAGCAGAGCCAAGCAGAACTGAGCAAAACTACAACCAACCTGTAAATGCATGAGTAAGAAATAAATGTGTGTGGTTGACAGCCATTGAAGTTTGGGGAATGTTCGTCACTATAGAAAAAACTAAATAATATATACCTAATGCCTCTGAAAGGCGTTTAAGAGGATAAAATAAATGTAACTCTAAAATGAACCTTTGAACCTGACACTTAAAAATTATTTGACCAGAAAACAATCCATTGGAAACCCAAAGAGCCATTTTCTTCTCGACACTTTCATAAGCTTGTCTTTTGTCTTCTCTGACACTTCTTGATAGAACTGAACAGCCCCAAACTGCTATCCGAGTCTTTGAGCACTTGAAGGTGAGAGACAGGAAAATCTCTATCAAAATGCTCAAAATCCCACTCCCAGTGATGTCGTGGAGTGAGACTGAGCCCTGAGCCGAGCTCCTTCTGTCTCCATCCTTCTCAGCTTCTCTCGCCTTCCCATTTTGGAGTAAAACTCCCACATTCTATGATAAGCACCTTTAGAGAGACCCTGTCATATTCACCTCTGTATAAATTCCCCCACTATTTATCAGTACTATACACAGAATGGATAAGATAGATGGATAAACTAGATGGGTAGGTAGACAGATAGATGAAGCTGGCCTACCTGGTGGTAGGTTTTATGATAGCTGCAATGTTTTTGGAAGAATATACTTTACTGGATTTGCATCAAACAGACTCCATGTGATTCTAGCCACCTCCTATATTTACCAACTGCTTTCTAAACTCTGTTAATTCTCCCTCAGGGAACCTCTGCTGGGAATGGCCTTCCTCACTTTTTCACATGACAAGTACTTAATGGCTCCTCCAAAATACGTTTCAATTTCATCTCTTTTTGCCACTAAACTGCCAGCTCCGTGAAGGCAAACGCATGTCTTCCTTGTACAAAGTTGTATCCTCAGCATCCAGCGTGGTGCCCACCATGAGACAGGCCCTCAATAAATATTTAATGTGTGTATGAATAAGGCAAAGTCCTCCCAATCCTCTCAGACGCATCCAACACCTCTTCTGTTATAATTAATACTTCCTTCAATTGAAGAATTCACACAATTGTATGACGATTACCTGTCATGGCTTCCAGCAGCTATGTTTATAGCAAAAACAGACTGGGACTCTATAGATATGTTACATCTCCCACATTTTATTTTGTTTTTAAAATAAGGAGTTTGGGTTGAAATGTAAGTGACATGATCTGTGGTTCCTTGGACCACACATTTTGAGCTACAGAATCTGGGCTTTGGATTCTCTGCTCTCAAAAGGAGCCGGTGAGGAAATTGTTGAGCTGTATCTAGTCTCAGGTAAGAGCTGCAATAATGTCTTTGCGTCTTTTGGTCCTTGACTCCTTCAGGTCCCAACTTCTGATTTCCCCATAGAGTTCTTTAGTCTTCTCCCGCCAAATCCATGCAAGGTCTTAGAAACAAGATTTAGGGTCCCACATGGTAACACCCAATTGTAAAAATGTTGTTCTTGGATTTTTTTGTTTAACATTTTTCTTCTGCTGAGGCTGAATCTTTTGAAATAAATTCTGGGCTAGTACTCCTTAGGGTAGTTAAACAAGAACATCCATCAACCAACTTGCTGGATTAAGTGTTTTCTCAATTTCTCCCGTTAATTGCCATGGCATTTAGGTTCTCATCCATCCCTGAGACAAAAAAGAAGGCACAGCAATTGCCTTCACTTAGCTGCCTCTTCCATTCGACTGTGACTTCCTTGAAGACAATAAATTATCTCATTCATCTTTGTATCTCTGGCATCGAACCTAGTGCCTGGTACATAGTAGGTGCTCATTAATTTTTCTTGAATTAAAATTAATGAGTAAGGCCTTCTTGAAACCTTTTGCCAGAGGCAATTTTAACTTGCATTCAACATCCAAGGAGAGTGGGCGTGCTGCCTTGGCAATAGCTCTGACATTGAATAATCTGGATGTTTCAAATTTCTTGTTGCTCATTTATTTTCAGGGGAAAAAAAAAAGACAGAGAGTAGCAGGGGAAGATCGTGTTTGCAGGCCAGGCAGACACATCTCACACTCATCACCCTGTGAGATGGATCAGATGAAGCAGCGGCAAGACCAAGGCCACCTGCCTTGCTGCTGTCCTCTAACTGCTGATGTTGCCTTAATCACTGAGCTGATGCAATTTCCTGCTGCTAACCCCAGCTACGGTCCACTGGGAGGTCTCATTTGTCACTGTCATTACCTTTCAGATCAGCAAAACATCCGTCTTTAGGTGGGCTCTCCTTTGGTGCCCTGTTCAGGTGTGTAAGGAGAATATAGTCAGTGTAGCAACTCAAGATAGTTGCTCTGGGTGCCTAAACATGAACTTCAATAGTTTAATTCTATTATTAGTGATTCTAAGGAATAAGTGCGCTCAGTCTCAATTCAAAGACATAATACCTTATTTTTACGTATCCTTCATAAACCACCCTATTTTATGTCTGTGCAGTTCAGATGTTCAATGGGAAGGCCTTGAATAAATGCAAATCTACAATTCAACCCACACTATCATTTCTGATCCTACTCTGACCCCAAAGCAATCTGATTTTACCTCCTCACTCGTAAGCCCATCCACTGAAAACCTGGTGCATACCTGACTGTGTGAAGGAAATCTGACCCGTGTACAAAATGTATCCTTTCACACATTTGAATTGAATACATCTGGCTTTCTTATTTACGTAACAAACACTTACCTAGCACTTACTATGTGCCAGGCACAGTTCTAAGAGTTTTGGAAATACAGTAGAATCTCTGTAACTTGGCCACCCAAAGGACTGTGACAAAATGGTCACCATATGGAGGTGGTCAGCATAAGGAACTAGGCCTACTGTACTGTTACATGTGGCGCATAATCAATCTATGAGATAGGTCAATTTAAGGAGGTGGTCAATGTAGGGAGCTGGTCAGTTATGGAGGGTCTATGGTACTAACTCATTTATTGAAGTAAAATCTCATTTTATAAGTGAAGAACTGAGGCATAGATAAGCTCAGTGTCTTGGTGCAGGTCACATCACGCATAAAATGGGATTCTCACTCAGTAAGTATATCTGGTCCCTAAATCTGTATTCTTAAGAACTACACTCAGACGACAGAGGTTCTCTGGTCAGAAGAGGTTCTAAAGGTCAGGCTAACATCTTCCAACAGGATTCCAGTATATTAATCAGTTCATTTATTTATTCTTTCAGCTCTGGCCCAGGACAAAGGAGGGGTGGAGGCTAGGAGCAGAGGGCAGAACACGTGGTCTGCAGGACGGCAGCCTTCTACCACTTTCTGTCACATGTTACATCATAGTGCCGAGAAGGAGAAGTGGAGACAGAGTTCGAAGTGGAAGATGTTCATTAGGAATCAACCCCTGTGGCTCAACGGGCTAAGGCGCCAGCCACGTACACCTGAGCTGGCAGGTTCGAATCCAGCCCGGGCCCGCCAAACAACTATGGCTGCAACCAAAAAATGGCCGGGCATCATGGAGGGTGCCTGTAGTCCCAGCTACTTGGGAGGCGGAGGCAAGAGACTCACTTGAGCCCAGGAATTGGAGGTTGCTGCGATCTGTGATGCCACAGCACTCTACCCAGGGTGCCAGCTTGAGGCTCTGTCTCAAAAAAAAAAAGGAATCAACCCCTGTGAAGGGAAAGCAGATGAGTCAGAATCAGGCAGGGAGGAAGCTGAGCTGCTAAGATCCGGCAAAGCCTTGGTGGACTGGCAGAGAGCTTCTGAGAAGGGACCCTGTTGGTCTGAAA
>CAUYON010118241.1:0-23066 GCA_963573935.1 Arctocebus calabarensis
GGCCTAGGGAAAGACTTCATGAAGAAGACTGCCATGGCAATTGCAACAACAACAAAAATAAACAAATGGGACTTAATTAAACTCAGAAGCTTCTGTACAGCTAAGGAGACAACAACCAAAGCAAATAGACATCCTACCCAACGGGAAAGGATATTTGCATATTTTGAAACAGACAAAGGCTTGATATCCAGGATCTATAGAGAACTCAAATTAATCCACATGAAGAAAGCCAACAGTCCCATGTATCAATGGGCAAGAGACATGAATAGAACCTTCTCTAAAGAAGACAGACAAATGGCTAACAAACATATGAAAAAATGCTCATCATCCCTAATTATTAGAGAAATGCAAATCAAAACCAGCCTGAGATACCATCTAACTCCAGTGAGAATGGCCCTCATCACAAAATCTCAAAACTGCAGATGCTGGCGTGGATGTGGAGAGAAGGGAACACTTTTACACTGCTAGTGGGACTGCAAACTGGTACAACCTTTTTGGAAGGAAGTATGAAGAACTCTCAAAGAACTCAAGCTAGACCTCCCCTTTGATCCTGCAATCCCATTACTGGGCATCTACCCAGAAGGAAAAAAATTATTTTATCATAAGGACACTTGCACTAGACTGTTTATTATAGCTCAATTTACAATCGCCAAAATGTGGAAACAACCTAAATGCCCACCAATTCAGGAATGGATTAACAAGCTATGGTATATGTACACTATGGAATACTGTTCAGCCATTTAAAAAAGTGGAGGTTTTACAGCCCTTGTATTAACTTGGGTGGAAGTGAAACACATTATTCTTAGTAAAGCATCTCAGAAATGGAGAAGCATGAATCCCATGTACTCCAGTTTGATATGAGGACAGTTAATGATAATTATTGACATGGTGGGGGTGAGGGAAGGGGAGAGCAGAGAGAGAAAGAATGAGGGAGGGGTGGGGAAAGTAAGAGCAGAGAGAGGGAAAGAGCGAGGGGGATGGGGTTTTGGTGTGTGCCACACCTTTTGGGGGCAAAACACGATTGTAAGAGGGACTCTACCCAACAAATGCAACCAATGTAACATGCTTTCTTGTACCTTCAATGAATCCCCAACAATAAAAAAAAAAAAGAATCAAATTTGCAAAGATCAGAAAAAAAATACAAAGCAAAATAAAATAGAAGTATAACTGGCTTGAGATTTTAGGCTGTGGTTCTACGGTCCTTATTTGGCCAGTGTTTCTCTTTGACAGAAGTGAGTATTGCGATATTAGCTCCAGAGAGGGTATATATTTAGCTGAGGTCTAGAGAATCACTTAATGAAGTAGATAGTGGAGGGATGAGAAAGATTTTGTTACTATAGTTGTTTTCTTGCCTTTGGCAAACATTGTAGTAGTAATACTAGTAATGCTATTTTGCCAAAAGAAATTTATGATATGGCTCACATTAGTTTGTATTAGCATCTACAGAGGACAGGTCCCTGCCTGCCAGTTCTTGTACACTTATAAACACAGTGGCAGCTGAGAGAAACCTGCTAACTATTTGTTACTCAGCTATACTGCCTCTGGCAGGGTAGAAGCAAGTTTCTCTCTGGGGAAATTGCTGACATTACTATTTTAATTTGCAAACCACATTTCTGTGGATGATGATGAGATTTCAAATAACCTAGACAAAGCAGACCCTAGTTTAACGAGCTGAAAAAAAATAAAAACAAGGAAAGCAAACAAAAACATCTTAGCCTTTCTCTTTAGCTGTATAATTGAAAAATCAATTACCCTCAGGCATCTTGCAAGGGTAACATGATGAATATGGGTACTGATTTAAAATGTCATTTAACCTGAGTTCCAATCCAGTCTATCCAGTATTTAACCCAGTGCCACCCAGAAGTTAAAGGTAAATATAAAAAGGGATAATATTTAAGCATACTGAAAAAATATACATTTTAAAGAACACTGCAATTGCAGCAGATGTTTTATATGATGTGACTCATTTACTGTGTCTACTGATGGAAAGATGTGAGAGTGCTGAAATATTTTACCTGTAGAATAATAGTTTATGCATGAATTTTTATATGTATATTATGTATTTATATTATATCCACAAAATGCGTATGATACTGAAACCAATTAAATGTAATATGAAGTAGTCACATTTATGGGATTAAAACATAAGACAATTAAGTCCATCTGTCTGAGCATTACATTGAATAATCTTTGACATAATACAATAAGAAAATGTACCTGAATCAAATAAGAGAAAAAGCAGTGTTGAAAATTAGTTATAGAAACAGATGTTCCTCAGATACAGTATTTGGAACAAAAAATATATTTTATTTATTATTATAAGTATACAAAATTGCATAGAATGTGGCCTCCATTTTTATTATCAAGAAGTCACTCTGTCTTTCATTTGCAGTGAATCTAAGAAGATAAATTCAGACGTGAAATAAGTGCTTAATACTGCTTGGCATGTACTCATGATCATCATAGTAGCAACACCACTAAATGTATCATTTTCTCAACATTTAAATATGCATTTGACCAATTTTGTTTGGGTAAGACATATTGTTTCCCTACTGGGAGGAAACATTTTATACAGATACCTGTATAATATTTACATGACTTATCTTAATCGAAAATGCCCTTTTCAATATGGTTCTTTCTTGGCTCTGTGCTGTGAGGAAACATTCCTGAGGTAGGAACTGTCTTTTCCCAGATTCAGGCATATGTTCAGGTGAAAAGGACAATTGCTTAGCTTCTGTTAGTCTCCTTAGAGTTATTCAGCTCTTCAAATGCAAACTTTTCCTGTCATTTCCCCAGCCACTTAGGTCTACTAATCACTTTCTAACCAGTGAGTTGAGACTTCTGGGAAGTCCCCAAATCCTCCTTGGTTTTCTCAAATGACATGGGCTTTCTCAATTTCGTTAGCTGACTTTTTATTCATGGAGATGGAAGATGATATGCATGGAAGGGAAAAAAAGGGAATACAATTGGTGTATATGAGCACGTGCATGTGTGTGCCTGTTAGAACGTACAAAAATGACTCGGTGATAAATTACAAATGAACCTTGCTTTCCTGACATTTCCTGCCACTTTCTGGCATTTTCTAGGAACTAGGATTCTCATTCCCCTTGACTATTGGGTTTTACCATTTGGCTTTGGATATGGGATAGCCCTTCTGGAATGACAGAATTCCCAGCTTCACAGATTTCTCTGTATTTATTTGCTTAAACATTTCCTAACTGAAGTGAGGAAGAAAGGGAAATATTTGTACTATGAAATTTTGTCCTCCAAATGTAAAAATTGATTTGTCTATGGTTGACTCTGTAGATATGGATATATGTTGTCTGAGAGTAAAAATGTGGCTCAGAGTTTGAGTGAACTGAAAACCAAATTAGCTCCTATCTTCTCTGTTTTCTGTTGTATCATGACAAGTTCCATTGAATAATTTGATCTAGCTAAAACTTTTATAGAGCCTATAATTCTGTCCCCAAGGAACTCAATGTTAAAGAATGGAAAAAGATTAAGAAACATTGGTATAGGAGAAGAATGGAACTACTCAGTAGGCTCTCAGAAATTGCCTTAATAGCTGGGGGTAGAAGGTGATGCTAAGCCATTTCCAGATTAGGTGTGTAAGAGGAAAGTAAGCCAATCCTCTTCTTACCTCCAAAGAATTGTGGGTATATTAAGCATCCAGTCTATACAGCAACATTAAGTTGGTTAGTGCTCCTAAATGACACCAATGTTAATGTGGTAGAGAAAAGAGAGCATAGAGCATAGGTATGTATACCTGCTACCCAACAAATTTGGAAATATTATGTCACCCTCAGTAGAGTGCTATGGCATCATAGCTCACAGCAACCTCAAATTCTTGGGCTTAAGTGATTCTCTTGCCTCAGCCTCCCAAATAACTAGGAGTATAGGCACTTGCTATAGTGCCTGGCTATTTTTTGTTGTTGTTGTAGTTGTTATTGTTTTTTAGCAGTCCCAGGCCAGGTTTGAACCTGCCAGCCCTGGTGTATCTGGCCAGCGTCCTAACCATTGAGCTATGGGCACTGAGCCATGATAAAGTTTCACAGACAATGAGACTCATAAATTTTCATACAAAACTTGGAATATAAGCTTTCCATGTAAAGTAAGATACAATATTTAAAATACTTCTCTATAAAAACACTACTTTGCAAGTGAGAACCTGAGGTTAGTTAAAGATAAAATTAGAAATAAGAATAATTGTGAAAGGCAAAATTATCTTGAGATAATTTTTATGCATCTAAAGAAACTGAAAGTTAAAGGGAATAGAGATGAAACAATAGTAATAAAGAAAATCAACTTACTAACACCTTGCATTTAAAAAAGAAAAAGATGTAGAATTTGAGCCAATGAACACTAGAGTCAACTGAGAAATGTCATCAATAGAAGGAGGCCCTAGCTCATATTGTGTTGCAAAAGCCAACTTATATAAACTATTAAAACAAAACAATTTTAGTTTAGAATTCTGCATCCTGCTGAATTAAGCTTCAAAATCGATGGAAAAATCAAATATTTTCTGATATGCAAACACTGAGGAAATTTAACACAACAAGACCAGCTCTACAGAAACACTTAGACCTATTTTCCACACTGAAGATCACAATGGCCCACCAGGTAAGTAAACACTCAGAAACTAAGGGACAAAACCTAGCTTCCATAATGATGTTAAGGATAAAATGAAGCAATGGACTTTCACAAAATTCTCTCAATAAATGTAAATGGTTTGAATTTCCCCCCTGAAGAGGCACAGATTCTCTGACTGGATACAAAAGCACAAGCCATCTATATGCAGTCTCCAAGAAACACAACTAACCTTGAACATCAGTGTGAATGGATAGAAAGCAGTATTTCAGGCAAACAGAAATCAGAGGAAAGGAGAGTTCACAATCTTATGTTCAGATCCAAGTGGATTTAAAGCAACTAAAGTCAAGAATTTAATTGTCAATTTAATTGACAAAGATGGTCAATTCATGCTGGTCAAGGGAACTAGACAAGAAGACATTTTAATTCTAAATATTTATGCACCCAACTTAAATGCTCCCAGATTTATCAACCTCATACAGACTTTATGTGGTCTGAGCAATATGATATCCCATAATGCCATAACATTGGGGACTTCAACACCCCTCTCAAAGAATGGGACATGTCTTCTAAACAGAAACTAAACAAAGATACAGGGACTTAAATGTGACCCTAGAACAAATGAGCTTAATAGACATATACAGAACATACCATCCCACAGCTAAGGAATATACATTCTTTTCTCATCAGCCTATGGAACATACTCCAAAATACATCATATACTAGGATACGAATCAAAACTCAAAAAATTTAAAAGAATTTAAATTATCTTGTATCTTCTCTGATCACAAGGCAATAAAAATAGAACTCAACTCCAACAAAAAATTTCATCCCCACACAAAGTCATGGAAATTATACAACCTTATGCTGAACGATAGTTGGGTCACAGGAGAGATAAAGGAGGACATTATCAAATTCCTTGAACATAAGAAACGTTGAAGCTACAGTTACCAAAACCTGTGGAATACTGCAAAACAGTCCTAAGAGGGAAATTTATCACAGTATATTCCTACATCCAAAAACCAGAAAGAGAACACATCAACAACCTAATAAATTATCTTAAGGAAATGGAAAAGGAAGAGCAATTAAATCCTAAACCTAGTGAAAGAAAAGAAATAACCAAAATTAAATTAGAAATAAAGAAAATTTAAAACAAAATAGTCATTCAGAAAATTAATAAAATAAAAAATTCTTCAAAAACATAAATAAAATTGATAAATCTTTGGCCACATTAACTGGAAACAGAAAAGTAAAATCTTTAATAATCTCAATCAGAAATAAAAAAGGGAAAATAACAATAGATATCACAGAGATACAGGAGATTATCTCTAACTATTACAAGAAACTCTATGCCCAGAAATTTAACAATGTGGAGGAAATGGACCAATATCTGGAATCACACCATCTCCACACCAGACTTAACCAGGAGAAACAGATCTCTTGAACAGACCAATTTCAAGTACTGATATTGAAGAAACAATAAAAAACTTCAACAATAAGAAGTCCTGGACCAGATGACTTCACACCAGAATTTTAACAAACTTTCAAAGATAAGCTTATACCTATACTGCAAAACACACTGTAAATCATTGAGAAGGAAGGAAACTTCCCCAATACATTTTATGAAAGAAAGATCACCCTGATACCAGAATCAGAAAAAGATGCAACTAAACAGAAGAACCAATTTCACTAATGAATATTGATACAAAAATACTCAATAAAACCTTAGCCAATAGATTATAGCTACACATTGTAATCAAGTAGTCTTCATTCTAGGTATGCAAGGCTGGTTTAACATACACAAATCCATAAATATAAGTCAGTATAACAATAGAAGCAAAAATAAAGACCATACGGACAGATGCAATAGATGTGAAAAAAATCATTTGACAAAATTCAGCATCCTTTTCTAACCAGAACATTAAGAAAATAGGCCTACATGGCACATTTCTTAAGCTTATTGAAGCCATATATAACAAACCCATAGCTAATATCACACTAAAACTGAATGTTTTCCACTTAGAACAGGAACCAGACAAGGATGTCCTTTATCACTACTACTATTCAACATAGTTCTAGAAGTTCTAGCCAAAGTAATCAGGCAAGAGAAGGATGTAAAAGGCACCCAGAAGGGAACAGAGGGGGTCAAACTCTTGCCAATGATATGATCTTATACTTAGAGAACCCCAGAGACTCAACCACAGACTCCCATAAGTGATCAAGAAATACAGTAATGGGTATAACATCAGTGTCCACAAAAATCAGTAGCCTTTGTATATGCGAATAACAGCCAAGTTGAAAAGTTAATCAAAAACATAATTCCCTTCACAGGAGCGTCAAAGAAAATGAAATACTTAGGAATATGCCTAACAAAAGAGGTAAAGGACCTGTACAAAGAGAATTATGAAACTCTAAGAAAAGAAATGGCAGAAGGCATTAATGAATGGAAGAACATACCATGTTCCTGGCTGGTAAGAACCAACATTGTTAAAATGTTTGAACTACCCAAAGAAATCTATAGATTCAATGCAATCCCCATTAAAAATACCAACATCATACTTTGAAGAACTGGAAAAATAGTCCTTTATTTTGTATGAAATCAGAAAAAAACCCGCATAGCCAAAGCAATTCTTTAAAGGAAGAGCAATACCAGAGGCATCACTCTATTAGACTTTAGGTTATATTACAAGTCCATAGTAGTCAAAACAGCATGGTATTGGCACAAAAATAAAGATATAGACATGTGGAAATGAACTCAGTCTCTTATAGCCATCTGATCTTTGATAAACAAAACAGAAGCATACACTGGGGAAAAAAAAAAATCCCTATTCAATAAATGTTCCTGAGAGAACTGGATGACTGCATGTGAAAGACTGAAAATGGACCTGCTCCTTTCTCCACTTACAAAAATTGACTCAAGAGGGATAAAAGATCTAAAGATAAGACTTGAAATGATAAAGGTGTGGGAAAAGAAGAAAGTGTGGGAAAAATTCTTGTGGACATTGGTTTGGAGAAAGATTTTATGATGAAGATGTCAGAGGAAATTGCAACAACAAAAATAAACAAATAGCACTTAGTTAAAGTGAAAAGCTTCTGCACAGCTAAGGACACAACAATTAAAGCAAATAGAAAACCTTCAGAATGGGAAAAAAATATTTGCATGTTATGACTCTGACAAAGGCTTGATAACCAGGATCTTCAGAGAAGTCAAATTAATCAACAAAAAAAGAGTAAGTAATCCTACCTATCACTAGACAAGAAACATGAACCGAATCTTCCCTGAGGAAGACAGATAAATGACTAACATATGAAAAACCACTCCTCATTCCTAATCATCAGAGAAATGCAAACCAAAATCACCCTGAGATATCACCTAACCCCAGTGAGACTAGCCCACATTACAAAGTCTCAAAGTTGCAGATACTGGCACAGATGTGGAGAGAGGGGAACGCTTTTACACTATTGGTAGGACTGCAAACTAATACAGCCTCTTTTGAAAGAAGTTTGGAGAATCCTCAGAGAACTCAAATTAGACCTCCCATTTGATCCTTGCAATCCTACTACTAGACAGGTACCTAGAAGAAAAAAATCATTCAATCATAAAGACATATGCACTAGATTGTTTATCACAGCTCAATTTACAATCGCCAAGATGTGGAAAAACCAAAATGCCCATCAACTCAGGAATACATTAATTATACATAATTGTGATATATGTATACCATGGACTACTATTTAGAAGAAAAAAAATCATTCTATCATAAAGACATATGCACTAGATTGTTTATCACAGCTCAATTTACAATCACCAAGATGTGGAAAAACCAAAATGCCCATCAACTCAGGAATACATTAATTATACATAATTGTGATATATGTATACCATGGACTACTATTTAGCCATAAAACAATAGAGACTTTGGGGCGGCGCCTGTGGCTCAGGGAGTAGGGCACCATATACCCCATATACCGAGGGTGGTAGGTTCGAACCCAAACTGTAACAACAACAACAGCAAATGGAGACTTTATATATTTGTATTAACCTGAATGGAGTTGAAACACATTTGTCATAGTAAAGTGTCACAAGAATGGAAAAGCAAATGCCCAACATGCTCAATACTAACATGAAGCCAGTAGATGATCTAATACACGTACCCATATAAGAGAAAAACTCAATTCAATTCAAGTTGGGGGGAGGGAGAAGAAAGAAGGAGGGGAGGACATTGGTGTCCTCTCACTTAAATGGGTATGATGTAAAAGTATATGAGATCCCTTTTGGGTGCAAGACACAACTACAACTACAACCACTGCCTAACAAATGCCAATATTGTAACCTAGTTGTTTGTACCCTCACATTAACCTGAAACGAAAAAAAAAATTTGTAAATAACAAAGTAAAAAGCCAACTGATACACGTTCAGATGGGAGTGTTGGGAGGAGAAAACGCTGAGCAGAATTTGGTGCCCTATGCTCTTCTCCTCCATCCATAGGATACAGGGTCTAATAAGGAGACAGACCCACTGGGGGTATTTTAATCAGGGCAAGCTTCACTGACAAGTGACCAATGTCCTGGCACAGGGGCCCATGTTCGGAGGGCCCCACACTTGGAGGTTAGTGCTCTGTGGCCTTTGTATTAAAGTTAGAATTCTTAATCATTTTACCCTTGAATTTGTGTTTTCTAAATGATGTCCAGTAGGATAGTAGAGTACATTCCAAGCACATGGCCCCACACCCCTGCCACCTCCCTATCTTGGGTTCTCAGCCATGCATTCCTCCATACTCTGGCTTCTGTATCCCCACCCCTTCCCAGTGATGTCTGCCATTCCCAGCACAGGCCTGGGTACCAGGGCAGGAGGGTCAGGATCAGATGGCTCCTTGGAGTGTGGCATGGTAGCAGTCCACCTCCTGCTGGGCTAGGGCACCACAGCCTTTGTGTAGTGGTTGTCCAGAGGCCCTGTCTGAGTAGGGCCCACCCCATCTATCTTACTCACCTCCATTTTGATACCTGATGGGTCCCAGTGCTGAGGTGCAAAGATCCTTGAGTGATACCTACCTACTTTTGGTCTAGTGGCAGGCCCTCAAGAAAAGGTGTCACCTGGTTTGACTTCCCCAAACTGTACCTCTGGCTGGTGTGTGCAAAATCAGTTCGGCAGCCAGTAAATGGGGAGCCCAGTAGCCATCAGGCACAGACTTCTGCACTGCTGTCCAGGGCCTGGGCTCCTGTGACCTGAAATCCCTCACTTAGCCAAGCTCTGCACCTCGAGTTACCTCCTCTTCCTCTTTCTAGCCTTACTAAGCCTCACTTAAATCTGTCCCTTTTTGCCAGTCATGGCCAGACATCTTCTAGGAATGAGCCACAAAATAAAAATTCTATAATGTTAGAGATTCCACGTGTGAGTTAAATGCTGTGATACTTAAAATGAAAACTGGCGATGTACAACATAAAGATGGACATTAAAATTCATGCTAATGTTCTAAATTTAAACTTTTATTTTTTAGATTTAAATTTTTATTTTTAAAATCCAAAATTCCATTTTTTACTTAGAATGACATGAAATATCAATCAATATCAATTGATTTATCACCATGATAAATCAAGAGAAAGACTGCAAAAATTTTCGTATGTACCTTTAATGGAGCTTTTACCATGCTTTTGGAATGAGAGAACCTGTTTATGTAGCTGGCCCTGATTTTAATAGAAAGAATTTAATATAAAGAATTGTTACCTACGTATTAAAGATTAGAAGGGACAAAAAAGAAAAGGAAATGAAAAAAATATTATGGTGGTAGCAACTTCAGGAAACAGCTACCTTCTTAAGGGAAAGATTAGAAGCTATTACAATATAGCTGGTTGAAGGAGAAGCCCCAGAACTAAAATTTAGACCTCTAAGAAGGCTTCACCAGTGCAGACAGCACAATTGCTCAGTAGAACTTTCTGCAATGATGGTCATGTTCTTCTGGTGCTTAATGACCAATACACCATCTCAGAACCATTGTTGCCTATGACTCCAAGATGTTTTATTATTTTTTCCTAAAAAATGATTTACATTTCCTAATTTTTATTTATAGTTTTTCTTTTTTGAAAAATATTTTATTGGGATAAAACATACATATGTAATTTACTGTTTTTCACCATGTTTAAGTGTATGGATTGGTAGTCATAAATAAATTTATATTCTATTTCTCCTGGGTTTCCCTCTTCCTGGAACGTGTTAGATAATATTCTATTGGCTTCTCTAGAGCTTCTGTACCAGACTCATCTCCAACTTTGCCTCTCCTATCTCAGACTGTGCTTGTCTCTAATTGTACATGAGTACTGACCTTCCTCGCTGCTTAGATTCTCTTTGTTCAGTCTCCAGGTTGTGACAAAGTGTAGAGAAAAAAAAAAAAACCAGAGCAGAAACAAAACAAAATCAAAATAACTAAAACATGGTTTGGCGCCCCTAGCTCAGTGGTTAGGGTGCCAGCCGCATACACCGAGGCAGACAGATTTGAACCTGGCCCAGGCCCACGCAACAATGACAACTGCAACAATAACAACAACAACAACAAAAATAGCCAGGCATTATGGAGGAGCCTCTAATCCCAGCTACTTGGGGAGCTGAGGCAAGAGAATCGCTTAAGCCTAAGAGTTTGAGGTTACTGTGAGCTGTGACGACACAGTACTCTATCACGGGTGACATAGTGAGACTCTCAAAAAAAAAAATCTAAAACATGAATGAAAGTCCTAAATATGAAGATGAGGAAAAGTAGGAAGGGGGAGTTTAGCCTGCCCTGTGTAAAATTCTGTAGCTAACAGATTTTCCTGATTTCATATTTACGAATATAGTTTCTTTTAAGTTTTAATATTATAATTACATTTTAAGGTTTGAATATTGTTACTGCTATAACTCACACAGAAAACTAGAAATTCCTTGGAAAATTCTTTTTTTTTTTTAATTTCAGATTAAAGGGTACATGCAATTAGGTTACATTGTTTGCATTTGTAAGGTAAAGTCCAGGTTGTATTTCTGTTCTTCACCCAGAAAGTGTGCCATACCTGGGAATTCTTAAGGAGTTGAAAACCCACCCCACATATTAGACCAATATGGGCCTAAGATATTGATATGCTATATTTCCTACAATCATGGAACTTGCAATCTGGTAAGAAATTTTAAAATACATATATAAAGGATTTTAATTACAGACTCAACACTCTATTTGAGACCAGAACCATATTCTCAGTTGCTTTGCCATCTCACAGATTCAAAACTAGTCACTCGGTGGGGGGTTCAAAACCTGAACTGAGAATGTGCCTCAGTTTATCCTATTGTCTTTGAAGAATAATTCATTCCAAGTTTCTTGCCCACCTGGCATTTTAACTTGAAATTTGAACTTCATCAGCACCTGCTTATTCAAAACCTGTGGGGTTATACTGGTCTCAAGTTAATTCTACCTTATGGTGTCAGTTCTCTGAAATATATACCACTTCCTATCTTCAAAAGTCAACTCTGTGTAGTTGCATTACCCTCCTTTTCCAAAACGTGTCACAGCACATGCTGCCTCTCAAATGGTTAAATTAAACCCTGTTTCCCATGCCAGACAGGAGAAGATAAGACAGTGCTCACTGGGGAAAAAAATTACCCCATTGAACTGCACATGCAGCTTTTGTTGGTGTTTGCGGGGGCTGCACACACACAAGAGATGAATCTAAGCCTAAGCCAGGCCATTTCATGAGAAATTAGCTATATTCTCATACCGAAATTCTACCTAGAGTCAAACATAACAATCAATTTTTCAGTGTGTTTTCTCTCAAAAGAATTTCTGCAAAATAATATTTCATCATACCTTATTATTTCTGAAGATCTTATATAAATTAAATCTAAGGTTATAAGTGAGATATCAATTAACATAAGAATCAATTTAATGGTAATTTAAAGAGCTAACTGTTATAATTTTTGCATAATGATGTGGCTTCTGGGCTTGAAGTCCTAATCATGTCTAATTAATTTAAAGGATGTTACTTTTTATTACCATTGAAATTTCTGACAGGTGATAAAACATTTAGGGTTGCCGTCACAAACTTTTTACATCGGCTGTACTGTAAATTGACAAGCCATACATCATCCCTCTGAAAATGGCTATTTAGGAAAAAAAGAAACCAACTACATTTTTAAAGTTGTAACACAGAACTGCTATTTTACCACAAAAAATCAAGCAATTCCATTCACTAAAGTAATAAAAGAGTTTGATGTTTTATTTTTCATGATCTCAATAGCTATAATCAACCTTCACTGGAAATAATCAGTTTTAATATCACAACATAATCTTCATAAACTGGAGTTTATATAGTACCTATATTGCTGGAAACATTAATATACTTTCCATTGTCAATTAATAAAGAAACGCTTGATCTTTTGAGGCTCAGATAGCAAATAAATCTAAACACAAGAGGATTAGCTAAAGGGCCTGTCACTTCCTTAAAATAAAACATTAAAATATCTATCATTAAAAGCATTCCCAGAAACATAAAATAATATGAAGAAAATTATTCTTTGGAGTGTGTAGATTCTGTGCCTGTTGAAAAACCAAACCCAAGTGCAGAAAGCAAAATAGATGAGTCTAAGGCAGATACAGGGTAACATGCATTTCAAGCGCTGATGGAAAGGGGAAGACTCGCTGGCGTGACCCTGAGATCCGTACCACAGGCCTGTTCTTTTAAAAGGAAAGAAAAGAATTATTTTAGAAATCCCAGGAGGGATTTTATGTAAGATAAGTACAGTCAGAAAATGGAGTGAGCAGTGAGTAGCTATAATCTGAAGGTCAGTCTGCTGGGCAGCATTTGTTAGGCTGGAGGGAAGGAGAGCTGAGGAAGTCATACATGGAGGCAGCGTGGCGAAGTAGTTAGAAACAGGGCTTGCTGTTCTGGCTATGGGACTGTGCAGGTACTCCAACTGTTTCCCAGCTTCCTTCTCTTTAAGATGTGATGGATGATGGCACCTGTTTGGGGAGTTATTGGGGGAATTAAATTAGCTAATATGCATAAGATACTTTAGAACAGTTTGAGGCACTTGGTGAGTGATCTGTACATGTTTATAATTACATATCTTGGGATAATCAATTTAGAATAACACCTACATTTCTGGATTCTCAGCTTAAAACCTGGAGTAAGAATGCTCCAAACTATACAGACAACATTCCCCTAACTTTCAGGTTATATATGATGCAGGCTAAGTCTATTTGGGTACCGGAAAGGAAACAGAAGCAATTTTATGAAAGGGAGAAAGCAGAGGCCCTGGACCGGAAGTCAGAGGCCATGGATTTCACTATTGTAAGCTTTAAGAGACAATAAAAACAAACAACAAAAAAAGCCTAAGACCTGTGGGAGTCAGTCAAAGCTAAACTTGAATGCTGTTTTCACCACCTTTAGCTGTTTAAACTTCACTTTTCTGTTGTTTAGTTTCCTCATCTGTGAATTAGAGACAATGTTTTAGTCCATTTGCACTGCTATAACAAAATATCACAGACTGGATAATTATTAAAAAACAGGATTTGTTCCCTTACCATTCTGGAGACTGAGAGGTCCCAGATAAAGGCCCTGGCAGGTTTGGTATCTGGTGAGGGCATGGCCTTCACTTCAAAGATGGCACCTTGTTGCTGTGTCCATGGAGGGGAAGAATACTCTATCTTCACATGGTGGAAGGAATGAAAGCACAAAACGGGATTAAATCAGTTCCCTCAAGCTTTTTTATAAGACAGTAATCCCTCATGATGTAATCAATTCCCAAAAGGCCCCACTTCTTAATACCCCTACAATGGAGATTAAGTTTCTACATAAGAATTTTGGGGGACTTTCAGATCATAGCACATGAGAATGTCTAATTCATATAACTTTTGTGAAAAAATAAAATAAATATACAAGGTATCACAAAAGTAACCCCTAAAGTGGCCAAACGGAGGGAGAATGGGAAATTGTAGCTGAACATACCTTTACTTAAGAAAACATTCATTATGAAATGTTACAAAGTGCCCAACATGTACAGAATATTTTATAAATATCTTCTAAAATTTTGTACTAAATAATTTGTAAATGAAGCTACATTAAGCTACAATTTCTCATTTTCCCTATGTATGGTGACTTTAGGGGTGACTTTTGAGACACCCTGAATTAAATACCTAGCAAAATGCTAGTTCTGTCAATCATAATATGTTAATTTCACTCCTTTTCGTATTTTCTAAGCCTCAGTTTTATCCTACGTAAAAATGAAAATGTTAATATCCTACATGAGATAATATTAACACTTACAATTTTTCTACTTTCTCCAGTGTTTTCCAGACTTTTATTCATGTGTATTTTTTTCTTTTTTTAATCACTTCCATCCCTTTATCCTCTATAGCTTTTGCAGGAAGTGCACATTTACCCCACAAAGTATGTTTGAAACAGCACAAACCAATAGGTAAACTTAGGTAATCCAAGTAGGAAAATCAGAAATCCACTGACAGGGAAAAACAGTTGCAACCATAATAGAAAATAATGGGAAAGATTCCTTTAAGATTTCTGCATAACAGAGGATAGTAATTTTTTCTTCTTACAAATGCAATCAATGCAACCTAGTTCTTTGTACCCTCAGTGAATCCCCAACAATAAAAAAATAAAAATAAATAATTTTCACAGCAGCCTCAAAAAAAAACTAGGCCTATATAACCCCTCCTATTACAACAGAATATATTACTCAAGAAGACTATGTGAAGGAAACCATACAGAATAGTCCTACTTAAATTATTACCAAATGAGGGATTTGTAAAATAGCAAGTAGAAGCCAAAAAATACATAATAATACTATTAATCTTATTAATTATTAATTATTAATACTAAAGAAATCTGCTTTGATTGGTGTGTGGTAGGTCAAGGTGGCAAGTTGTTTTTTTTTTTTCCTTTGCTTTTAGAATTCGACTTTAGAGCATTATACACAAATAAAGTCTGGGCTGGGAACGTTTTATAATTAATGTTTTGCTCAGGATAGCAAATGCCTGACCTGCAGGCTCCTGTAACATTTTTAGATCCCATGGCAGAAAGTTCCACTCAACTGAGGTCTTTTTCCTACTGACTGCTGGCCTTAGCTAAAAATAATTTTTAACACAACACCCCTGGTAGCCACAATCAACTATATTTTTCAAGCTAATCAACTCCCCCAAGGGAGGTACCAGACCAGAAGGGACCAAAGTGGGGACTCAGTGTAGGCAGTGGCTAAGACCGAAACCACACTGGGGGCACCATTCTCTCTCTCCTCCACTCCAGCTTTACAACATCCTTGTTAGTTCCCTGATGATGTCCTAGGTTTCTGGACTGGGCAACGCACCATATGGGCGTATAGCAGAAGGGGACAGTGGGTACTTCTAGGTCCCGGGCGAGAACTCATGATGATGAGTCATGTGGAGCAAGGACTCCCACCTTTTAATCCACCCAGAAATCCACCCAAATCTCACTGGTCCTGCATTAATTCAGAGCTGCCATGTTTCCTGTTGCAAAAGTCTCTTAAACTGGTTCTCAAAAAATACTGCATATAAAATTCTTCTTGGGAACTTTTAAAAATTCTAATTCCCAAGTCATACCCTACCTAGACAAGTATTTTTCAACCTTTTTTTACTTCATGGCACACTTGAACCTATAGTTAAACTTCTGCAGCACAATTAAATTAGTTCGATTAGTAAAATACATATATATTTATGCATATATATATATATATAATACTTAACTATACTTTGAACTTCTTTTGAAAATAATTCAATTAATAATCTTTAAAATTTTTCAGGGCACATTGCCATGGCACTTCAGTTGAAAATCACTGCCCTAGATGGATTAAATTGAAAATTCACTCAAGAGTAATTTATTTATTTATTTATTTTTATTTTCTCTTTCCCTTTTCCCCTTTCCCCTTTCCAGAATGTTAAAACTATATTTATGGAAGAACTGATAAGGTTTAGTTGCTGATTCATGACACACCTAAAGAAGATTGAATTGTCATTATTTATTCCTTCCCTTCCCTTCAAGAGTAATTTTTAACACTCTTCAGGGATTACTACATATCTACCAATCTGAGAACCAGTGTTCTAAATGGTTCCTTGCCTTTAATTTAGTTGCCTCATGATTCATCCTCCTAATTATCCAAAAATAATGAAATTCACTTACAAAATAGCCTTCAAAAGCCCCCCATTGCCTACAGCAGTGTTCCCGAAACACAGACTACAGGCTAACAAAATAACCTGAACTATGTATAAAAATGTAGCTTCCATCTCCCACTTCAGAATTAATGAATCAGAGTAGGACTGAGGGCAATAATCTGCATTTTTAATAGTCATACCAGATGATGTCAATGATTCTTAAATTTGAGAACCACTGATCTCCAAGATAAAAGTCAAATCCTCTAGCCTGGCACAAAGATGCCTCCTGTTACAGTCCTTTGTATTTTCCCGAACCTTTTCTACCTTGCTTTCTTTCCAACACCTTATACTCTGACAATTCCAAATTTGCCTCTTGACTTGCTGCCCACCCACCTGGAATATCCTTCGGCAAGTCACTTAACTTCTTTGAGCCTATTTTCTCATCTGTAAAATGGGGATTAGAATATGCATCCTTGGGGTTGTTTGATGATTAACCAAAATAATGCATTTGAAATGTCTAGCCTGGTCCAAAGTAAATGCTTAATACTCATCCATTCACTAATTTCAGAACTCGTAAGGTAGGAAGTCTGGATAGAGCAGTGCTTTATATGCTAAAGAAGTATTGACTGCAAAGCCACTGCCTGCACCCAGGAATGACAATCCTTCTACACTGGAGTAAGCATATTTGCAATAAGAAAAAAAAGTGGGAGGGAGAAATTGCCATACTCTTAGGATTTCACAGGCCACCCATCAAATGTAGTAAAAAATAAAATAATCCCTCAAAAATGGTAAACCTGATCTCCTTAGCTCCAAGGCAGCTTATTCAAGAGTGAAGTTTTAAGACAGAATAAATAAATGCCCATAGTAAACACTAGGTTAAATTCAGTCTCTGGCCTAAAGGTCCTTGCAATCTGAAGGAAACAGCATACAAAGATGGACAGACGCACAAGAAGGAATTTATAAAGTTATTTTTAAAGCTTTGTCATTTTCTCCAATATTCTTGACTGACAAACAGGAGGGGAAAACAGCAAAAGGAAGTTTGTTCCTGGCCCATATACATCCTAAATACCATGTATTTATTTAGTTTTCATCTAACAGTTAGTACACTAACTTAATATTAAGTCTGTTGCTTTATATGCCCCAAATAAGTCACTATTGATAACAGCGATGATGATGATGATGACAATAATCAGAGCTGACTGGTTTTGAGTATTTACTAGGAGCTAGGAAGTTAGCTGAGTGCTTTCAATATGGTATATAATCTTCAGAACATCAATCAGAGGTAAACATTATCTCCATTTTCTTAGATGAAAAGAGGAAAACAAAGATAAGCTATCTAAGATTCTTCTGTTATCCCTACAGATCAAGGATCTGAAATAATATCCCTTTAGCCCAATGGCCCAAGCTCTTAATTACAGTAAAATCTACTACACCTCTAAAAATAATGGTTTAATTATGTTCTTTACAACAAAACTGCTTGAGGAATAGGCAACTACTAATCACTGGAAGAAATCTACTACTTAATCATGGAGAATCAACATTTGCCAAAAGGCCACAGATCTTCTCACTAGCCTAATTTGATGAGTCTTGGTATAATGACCAGAATGTACCAGGTGGGGATTCTTCTAATACCAGAACAATCTCAAATCCCTCTGACGGCTCATCATATAGTCTGTTCAGAAGAAAAGCAGTTCTCATTATTTTTTAAGGAATATTCTTAAATTGGAATCAGATGTTGGTTTGGAGCTGCTCAAGAATGGGAATTAGCTAGAGCTGGGGATAGCTTGGTTTTTCTTTATAATAATGAACAAATAATTATATGAAATTCTCTAGATTCTGCAGACGCTTTTATGGTAAGAATATGAAATTTTGCTTTTTTTGCTATTCTCTGAGAAATTCATCACTGTAAAAATGGACATAGAACTGAAAACATTTTCACATTAATTAATTTCAAAAAAATTTGTTTACACTTCCTATTTATTCAAGATACTGTACTAGGAAGTACAAGGTGATATGTCACCTAAAGTAACTTAAAATTTAGCAGAGAAATCCTGTTAACCATTAACCATGTCTAATGTGATGACCTCTATAATGATGTTCCTTATAACATTATCTATATTATAGGGAAAATGGCAACTAATTTTTTCCAGAGAAGAAATACTTAAGATTATTTATAATAAAGGAATAATTGTAGAAGAGACAAAGTGTTATATTATTTTTTTTAAGTACCAGTATGATTATGTCTTGTAAAGATGAGAAAAAAGCATTTTAGGCAAGGGGAACAGACCAATTTGGCTTTACTTTGATGATTTAAAAGGACAAGACTAGTAACAATGGGCAGAGGCTATAGGAGAACAGGAAATCAAAGAGAGCTGCCAACATCATTGCTAACATTCAGGCAAAGGTTGATAGCTCGCTACGTGGTAAGACCATTGCAGAGAAAATTCAAATATCAGATGGGTATATGGACCAGATAAATTCATAACATTTGCAAACCTGACCTTTATTGCTAGATGCTACCTGGCCAAAGAAAATACAAAATCCAAGACTTCGAGGAAACATACCAATTTCGTGATTCTTAGGCTCATAACATAGTAAACTACTGCTTGGACACAACTTCCCTGATCTCCTTATCATCCAGTTTTTTGGGCAAGAAAACATAAACACTAACAGAAAAAGTGAGAATTCCTCAGTGAAGAGCCATTCACATGGTAATAAAATAAGGCACAAAAACTAAAAAGAAAAAGAATCATAGAATCAAGTACGAAGTTCCTCCTATCTGATTCTTGTAACTTTCGCCCTGGATGCTTCAAGGTTCACATTATATAAATTTAGACACTTTTCTTCATGGTTGTGGAATATATGCCATGCTCATGAGAAAAGTCTTTCTTTTTTGTTAAGCTAGTTAGTTAAATACCTACCTTCTCTTATTATTTGGAAGCTTATAATAATTTAAAGAATTTAAATGCTTGTTTTATAATGGGGTTAATTGTCAGGCACAATGTTTACATCATCTTATCAAGAGAAGAATCTTAAATCAATAAGTTTATAATCTGAACTGATGCTAGAGGGGTATATATAGGAGAGGGACTCACCTAGAAACCACTCTCTACCCCATCCCATATCAGAATGCAAATCTTTGAGTATAGTTTGATTTATAATCTTTGAATTATGTGCTTTCCTAGGAGCCTTTTAAACTACATATTAATAGTTCATTATATTTGGGTTTTGCCACTTTTTCTAGAACAGTGGTTCTCAACCTTCCTAATGCCACGAGCCTTTAATACAGTTCCTGTGGGTCACAACCCACAGGCTGAAAACCACTGTTCTAGAATGATTTGGTTTACTCATAGACTCGTGTATTTACTTCATTTATTTATTGTTCATCTAAATAAGAATGATAACATATTCATACTTTAGAAATAAATATTTCCATTTTTAAACCCTGTTCTAATTATAAAAATCAATAAAAATTAAAATGTCCTATTACCGTTTACCCTTGACAATGCAGGAGTGAGAGGTGCCAACCTCACTTCCATACAGAATCAAAAACACATCTACTACGTATAACTTTTGACTCCTCAAAAACTTAACTACTAATAGCATACTTTTGGAGCAGAGATCTTACTTACAGCACAAACAGTCAATTAAGACTAATTTTATATGGTATACTTTTTATATACTATATTCTTACATAAAAGTAAGCTAACAAAAGAAAATGTTATTAAGAAAATCCTAAAGAAGAGAAATTATATTTGCTAGCCATTAACGGAAAGTGAATGGTCATACAGTCTTCATCTTTGTCATCTTCGTGCTTGGTAGGCTGAGGAGGAAGGGGTATGGGGGGATTATAATTATCTATCATATACTTTATATTCTCTTTTGTAGAGTGTTATTAATGGTCCATGACATTCACAGACTTAACTCATTCCAAACAATCATAATACATGCAGTAAAAATTATTTTGGTCATTACACATCTTATTATTTTATGTTCAGATTTTTTCACAAGTTGACTGAGGAATCAATATAAGTTAGCAACATGGTCAGCACTTTTCTGACATGTGAAAACTATCCTTGCTTTCATGGGCTTAATTTCTTTATAAAATCCCATTTAAATGATGATAAAGGTATCAGAAGGGCAAAATCCACAAAGACAAATAGATGGAGGAAATGATGAAACAAACCTACAAATGTTTAAAGTGGGAAACAGATAGATGTACTTTCTCTTAGACGCGAAGTCAGCGTTTGTGGAGTAGTGAGGTAGTGGAAAGAAATAAGGCAATTCATGCCTTGGGACCCTGAAAAACATTAGACTTAAAGACACCAAAAAGATGTAGGTGGGAATAATAGGCAGATTAGTTGAAATTTACATTTAAAATAATTAGAATTCTAGATATTCTCATCTATCCAACAGAGCATTCTACCCAGTGTCACTCTACTCAGCTCCAGACGGATGCTTAAAAATTTACTCTTACATCTGAGGGAGCCTGAGCAAAAACATGGCAGCTGAACCCAGACTCTTCTTCCTTTAGCCCTGGACCAGCAGCCATGTTTATACTCCTCAGGCATACCCTTAGAGAATACCGCTGAAGAAACTGACCTGCCCAAGAGAAAAGACCTAATAACTGTCCTGTCACTTTACATTGAGCTCACTGTATAAAGATTCCAACATCCTCATTTTTGGTTAATTCTTTTGTGCTTTGTATTTTAATACGAACAGGCAATGACAGATTACTAAACATTGGAAAAAAGATAAAAACAAATCTATAAGAGAAAAAAGTGGAGGAAACAAAGACAAAAGAAACTGAAGATAATTGTAAAAGAAATAATTTTATAGTCTTTTTTTTTAATGCCTTGGTGTCATAGCTCACTGCAACCTCATATTCTTTCCTCAAATGATCCCCTTGCCTTAGCCTCCCAAGTAGCTGGGACTACAGGTGCCTGCCACAACACCCAGCTATTTTTAGAGACAAGGTCTCATTCTGGCTCTGGCTGGTCTTGAACCTGTGAACTCAGGCAATCCACCTGCCTTGGCCTCCCAGAGTGCTAGGATGCAAGGATTACAGGCATGAGCCACCAGGCCTGGCTAATTTTGTAGTCTTAAGCCAAAGATGCTACATTCCTGAACAAGAAGAGGAATTTCTAAAAAAAAAAATTCAGAAATTCTGAAATTTATTTAAAATCAAAAACATATCTCAGAAATAAAAAGGTTAGTAGAAGAGTGGGAAGATAAAGTTGGACAAATCACTCAGAAAGTAAAGAAAAAATTCACAGGAAATAAAAAGAAAAAAATGAAAAGGAGTATCTGAATACTGAGAGTGCAGAAAGAAAGAATAGAAAACCATGAGGGAAAAATTGTCAAAGAACAGAGAACTGAAGGGTATGAGTTTGCAAAATGAGAAGCCCTACTGAAATCATAGTAACTATGAATACTGTCATGCACATAGACTTTGAGCTACATTCCCATGAAATTTGAGGACCTTAATAATAAAAAGAACTTAAAAGCTTTTGCTGAAAAAAAACTTGAAATTAGTTTCTACTAAGAAAAAACAAATCATACTAAAAACATTAAGAATTAGAATAGCATCAAAAATTTTAACAACACTGGCAATTAGAAGAAAATTACCTTCACAATTGTGAGGAAAAGTATTTTTTAGGAAAATTATTTTTATTCTAAAATTCTTCAATCAAATAAGAGAGTTGAAATGAATGTTTTTACAGAAGATTAAGTCCTAGAATATATTCTACCTGCCACTATCCTTTTTTTCCAAAAAGTCACTGGAGGATGTGCTTCAGAGAAACAAGGGGGGAAAGACTCATTATTATATTAGGAAAGAATGCATATAGAGTATACAATATGATTAGTTGTGAAAAATATATTGATATACCTCTACCTGTGTAAAATAACAGTGAATATTGCATTGAACAGAAATGTTACATAACTGTCATAAGAAGCGTGTAGAGAAGGTATAAATGAAGCAGTAAAAAGAGAACTAAATCCCAACTCCCCTAGCAGAAGTCTAGAAAAAAGTCTAAAACTAAAACATAAAGAAATAGCTGTATTAGTATATTCAGAAATATGGAAGAAATCCTAAAAAGAAGAGTTTAAAAAAACCCTTAAAATTGGTACATCTTGGAATAGGAATCAGAATTGAGATTAGTGGTAGAAGTGAGTGCTGTTGTTATTATTATTATTATTATTATTATTATTATTATTATCATTATGATTATTATTATAAGTCCTACAGTAAAATTTACTACTTATTGCCAATAAAAAAGAAAATTCAACAGTGAGAGGACAGAATAAAAAAGTTTCTTAACTTCATGAGTTGGTTTT
>CAUYON010118249.1:0-10840 GCA_963573935.1 Arctocebus calabarensis
AAGAAGGGTAACATGTTGAAGTCAGAATTGGCTAAAGTTCAGGATCCTGGGAGAAAGAAACTTTAGAAATATTTCATGAAGAAGCATTTTGTTGTGACTCCTGAAGAAAGAACTGTTCAGCTTATTGTTTATCAGCAATAAATGGGAATTTGCAGAGCCTGTGTCTGCTCTTGTCATAGGAGAAACAGGGACTATCACCTAAATCCCAATGGGAAGGGTTGTTTCTTGCAGTGTGTTGCTCTTTAGAACACAGAGGATGGGGAATTTCTTTAATCACATCTGCTTACCAGGATGAGTTACACATCCTTTCATCTCGCACCACTTTCCCTTGCCCTATACATGACTTTCGTCTACTTTATATGAAATTGCTGAATGTAGGTAATGTGTTTTGCTGAGTTCTGTGAATAAGTGTATTAAATGATTATATTTGTGTAGGGAATTATTTGAGCTCCTGCTTTATAGGGAGTTGCTCAAAATCATCGAAGGGCCTGTGGGGCTTGCCCCTGGCATCTGCAGTGAGAGCAGTGTGGTGGGACTGAGCCTTGAACTTGTGAGACCTATGTTAACTCTGGGTGGTATCAAAATTAAATTTTGCATATGGAGTTTGTATTGGAATATTGGTGGAATATTGTTCTGTTACCTGCATGTATTTGGTATGAGAAGTATTGTCAAAGGAAAACATTGTAGAGGCCTGGGCTAGAGGGAGCTTCTAAGTGTCCCAGAAAGGAAGGATGTGTTCTCCTGCACATATGCTGTCACAGCAAAAACTGTGCAGTGATTCCACATCACCTCCTGGGTTGAGAGGGGACTGAGGTTTTGGAGGGCAGAATCTGTGAGGTCAGATTTCTTCTCCACATTCTGCTGCCACCATGTGATGATACCCAATATTTGAAGCACATGCACACTAGACAGTGATGTAGTCACAGCCCATCAAGTCAATGCTCCACCATCTGGAATCAAGCTCACTGCTCCTTTACTCTTACAGAGTCCCACCAAAACCCCACACCAGTGCCCAGAAGACTTCCGGTTTCTCCCTACCCCAAGATCCTGTATGTGTAGCAACAACCCGGCCCTTCATTACCTAGGCTTTTGTTTCACCCAATGATGATCTCATCTGTCTCCATGGAACAGAAATAAGGGTGAGCATATCGTAGCCTGGGCTGTTATGTCTAGCACTGGCACTCCAAAACAAGTGACTGAAGCAAAGAGATATGTAAATTAGTGGAAGTTTATTAAGGCAAAGTTTGTAAACATTCCTGGAAAAGAAAAACAACCCACAAATCACAAATGTATCTTTGATTGTTCAGCAGGGGCATTTGGGAACTTTGGTGCTTAAACACGACAAGGCATACAGAAGGAAGAACTAGAGCCATGTGGACTGAGGTAAAGTGGTTACCTTCTTTTGAAGCTTAGGAAATTTACATTTTGCATAGGATTATGTGAATGTCTGAACCAAAAAAGACAGTGAAGGAAGAATCAATTAAGTAGATGTCCCTGGGTATGTGGAAGAAAAATTAATCTTGTCTTTCTTCTTTACCCGGGAAGGTAAAGTTGTGGTAAACCTTATTAGTATGAAATGAAGCAGATTTTAGTTGTAGGAGTTAGACTTAGCCTGCAGACACAGAAATACATGTTTGTGTTTTTGCTTATGGGACCCCAGCTAGGAATGCCTTTGTGCATGATCTTTCATGATAGCGCTTTTAGAATCCTGAGAACCTTTATCTTTCTAGGAGGGCCTGGATGATACGTATTGTTAGTAACAAGTATTCATTTGGAAGTGGGTCTTGAATGACTCAGCCTCTGGGTTTCACCTTTGCTTTTGGATAAGGAGTTGTTCCTTAGATTCTTAGTTTTTTTTACAGCCTCACCCAATATTTCCACAAGCTGTACAGTTTGTCCACCCATGGTCCATGTTAGCACCCGTCTTCTGATTATTTTCTTCCTCATAGATCCTCTTTTGGGTGCACAGTGTGGCTTAGGTCACTTCTCTGGTAACTTAACTCTTGCCTCCTGGAATTATGCCATGAGTTCAGGAAAGTGGCTCTACACCTGTCAGTTGCAAAATAGAAATACCAGACTGAGTACTCCAACATTACCTTGCCATAGCCGAAATTGCTAGCAGGGAAGGGCACCTGAGGGCAAGAAACAGGAAAGTCACACTTTGGTCTTTATGTAAAAGCTCCTTGTTCCCGATTGTCTCCTGTAATGAAGAACCTGAAAGGGTGTGTGTGTGTGTGTATATATATATATATATTTCTTTTGCCTCAAGGTTTCTCAGTCTGTGGATGTGGTGGGAGCAGGTGAAGGGGTTGTGCTGATGCCTTTAAAGCCATATTGTCAAGATGCAGGTGGAATATATATCCAGGTAATCTCACCTGAGAAGGAAGTCAAGGGCAGGCAGGGAAAGAGAAAGAACTGGTTGCTTCTCAGCTGAATGTGTCCTAACGTAGGGTTGTGACTGCCTTTTCTCCTGCAATATCTCAAAGTTGGAAATCTTTGAGATTCCAACTTCTTCTCTACTTGTGGTGTTTGTGCCTAATAAGTTTGTTTCAAATACTCTTTTGCCCTTTTCTTGTAATAGTGAAGAGGCTCTGAGAAATCCTTCTCCCCTACATATACAGCAGTGTCTTCTCTCCATTCTCTCCTTTCAGATTCCCACATGCCCTGGAGAATTTTCCTCACAAATTTATGTTTATAAAAAATTACGTTCTGTGATTCTGCAAATGTTCCCTTTGTGCCTATTTTAAATGGAAGTAAGTGGATCCCCAATATTACCCAGTGTGGATGATGTTGGGTCATTGGATATTAGCAGAGCAGGGGACTATGTACTGCTCAGTTTCAGTCCAGAAGCCCCCTCAGTGCTGTGTAAAATAAGGTGACACACAGGCAGTTTACAGAAGATGGCATGAACAGCCTAAAGTAATTCAGAATTATTAGAAAAGCTTTGCTTTCTAGGATGCTAAAGAAGAGTTTTTAAAGATAGTATTAGAGATTAGAAGTTAGGGCAGATATGTGTACCTTCAACTTTTTTTTTTTTTTTTTTTTAAGACAGAGAGTAGAGTGCCTTGGTGTCACAGCTCAGAGCACCCTCCAACTCTTGTGCTTAAGCGATTCTCTTGCCTCAGCCTCCCAAGTAGCTGGGACTACAGTCACCTGCCACAGTGCCCAGCTCTTTTTTGGTTGTAGTAGTTGTTTAGCAGGCCGGGGTTGGATTTGAAGCCACCAGCTCCAGTGTATGTGGCTGGCGCCCTTGCCACTGAGCTACAGGCACCAAGACTGTACTTTCAACTTTGAAAAAAAATTTTTTTAATATGATTACGTACTTTGGGGAGAGTATCAACTCATATATGCACCTTCTGAGATTCTCTTTTTATACCTTGTTTGGAAAATAAAGGCTCTAATGGTGGTTTACTGGGTCAACATTCAATGTTGATTAGTAGCATGTAAGCACTCCAATTTGTACAAATAATCAACTCATCAAATCCCATAAAGGCATAAATGTATGTATGATCTATGTACAAATGCCTTAATAAAAAAAAAAAAGGAAAAACCAGTCTAACGTGATAAAATATTATCATGGGATAGAAATAATTGGCATCCCTGTTGAACTTGTTGGAAATTCATAAATGAAGCTTCACCCAGTATCTTCTGAATAAAAAAACCTGCATTTGAGGCTTGGTACCCATAACACAGTGATTACTCGCCAGCTACATGCACCAAGGCTGGCTTGTTCAAGCCCAACCCGGGCAGCTAAACAGTAATGACAACTGCAACAAGGAAATAGCCAGGCCTTGTGCTGGGTGTCTGGAGTCCCAGGTACTTGGGAAGCTGAGGCAAGAGCATTGCTGAAGCCCAGGAGGTGGAGGTTGCTGTGAGCCGTGACACCAATGCACTCTACTGAGAGTGACGTAGTGAGACTATGTCTCAAAAAAAACCCCACAGAAAACTGCATTTCACAAGATTTTCAGTTCATGCTTGCACACATTAAAATCTTAGTGTTTCCTTTTAGCTCATCATGATATTTTCATTTAAGGAATATGCACAGGTTATAGTGTATGATGTAAGTAGGCACAAGAATCCACACGCCTGTATTGGTGGCCTTATTTTTACATTGTAAAGCCAAAAAGCACAGTATCTACACTGGGATTGTGGATGTTGTCCCATCCTCTTTCCTCAGTGTTGGAAGTGAGGGAGTATCTCTCTGCTGTACTTATCACATAATACCATTCAGTCATGTAAGTGAAAAGAAGTTCTCACCCACTCATTTATGTAAAAATAAAATTAAATCTTCCCATGGTATCATGACAAACATTGTTTTTCTTTTTTTTTTAGTTTTTCATTTTTATTTTTTCAGGAACTGTTGACATTCAGAGATGTGTCTGTCGAATTCTCTATGGATGAGTGGGCCTGCTTGGATCCTGCTCAGCATTGTTTGTATCAGTATGTCATGTTAGAGACACCTGGAGGTGAGGATAACTTACATACACATTTCTTACTGTACACTAAGCATATCATATTGTATCTCTGTGGGTGGGTTTTGTGGAGATTTTTCTTTGACTGCATTAGTTTCAGATTGTTGTTTCTAAGGAAAACGTAAGTTCTTGGTATAGAAAAGAAAATGTTTCAGATGTTATCTTGGCATTAATCTTAGCCTTTCTTGAGCTCATAAATGTCCTTCCCTACATTGATGGTAATTTTAAAAATGTAGAGGCTTAGAATTGTTGCCTATACGTTTAAGTCTAGTTTCTAGCACCAATTTTTATTTCCATAGTACTGGGTAGTGGAGCATTTTAAATACTTTTAAAATATTCTAAAGTTCCTGTCAGAAACCTCTATTTTTAGATTATTCTTTTAGGATCACTAAAATGTTGTGTTCTCTACTCTACGAAGGTTCTAGATTGTTAACTGGTGAAGCCCAACAAGCATCGTGTTATCTTTTTTTTCTAATGAAACAGGGCTTGCTATCTCTAAGCCGGACCTCATCACCTGTCTGGAGCAAAGGAAAGAACCCTGGGAGGTGAAGACTCACCAGACAGTGGTCAAGCACCCAGGTAGGTCGGAGTGAATGAAGCAGATAACACTGGTCAGAGGTCCAAAGTTGAAGGAGGAAACCAAACAATGTATCGTGATCAGGGAAGTTCAGCTTAATTGGAAATTAGTTCTGGGAAGCCGGGGTTTAGTTCTCTTGTTGTTACATAAAGGCTCCTCTGTTCTTGTTTTCATTTCTTATGTTTATTTTCTCACTGAGACAAAGTCTCACTGTGTCACCATCAGACCAGTGTGCCATGGCATGAGCGTAGCACAGAGCAATCTTAAACATCTTGGTTCAAGTGACTTTTCACATCTTGGTTCAAGTGACTTTTCGGTCTCAGCCTCTCAAATAGAAGGGAGCACAGGTTTCTCCACAAACCCTGGCTGATATTTTTACAATTTTTTAGTAGGATCAGAGTCATGCTCTTGCTCAGGCTTGTCTCAAACTCACAAACTCAAGCAATCCTGTCACCTTGGCCTCTCAGGTGCTAGGTTTCAATGTGTGAGCCACCTTGCCTGGCCCTATCCTTCTTTTAAATTGGTTTGAAACAGAGTCCCATTTTATCACCCTTGGAGAATTATGTGGTGTCATAGCTCACAGTAACCTCAAACTTTCGGACTCAGGAAATCCTCTGGCTTCAGCCTCCCAAGTACTTGCGAACACAGGTGCCTGCTACAATGACCAGCTAGTTTTTCTTTTTAAGAGGCATAGTTTTGGTGGTCCTTGCGACTCCTACTGGTTAAACTCAAGCAGTCCACCTGCCTTTTCCTTACATAGTGCTAGGATTATAGGTGCCTGGCCTTTTCTTTTTAATTTGTAGACGGAGTTTAGTTTTCAGTGATGTTCTTTCTAGTTAACATTGCGAAGAAAGAACTTTCTATGGCTTATGCAGGACTGCAAACTCTGACTGCTGTTTGATTGATTTTCAGGACATAAAAATATTTGTGTATTTTTGAGGATCTCTGAAACATTTTGAAAAAATTTTCTTTAGGATGCAGCAAGGGAATCACTTAAGCCCAGGAGTTGGACGTTGCTATGAGCTGTGATCTCATGGCACTTTACCCGTGATGATAGCTTGAGTCTCTGTCTCAAAAAAAAAATTTTCTTTAAGCAAGCATGGTGGCTCACTTCAGTCCTAGCACTCTTGGAGGATGAGGTGGGATGATCATTTGAGTTCAGGAGTATAAGGCAAGCCTGAACAAAAGTGAGATCCTTTCACTACTAAAAATAAGAAACAATAGCTAGGCAGTGTGGTGGTTGCCCGTAGTCCCAGCTACTTGGGGGCTGAGGCAGAAGGATTACTTCAACCTAGGAGTTTGAAGTTGTTGTGAGGCTGATGCTATAGCACCTTACCCTGGGCAACAGAATGAAACTGTGCCTCAAAACAATTTTTTTTTCCCTTTGGCACAGTGGTTCTCAATCTTCCTAATGCTGAGACGTATTTTCATTGTTAAAAAGGGGTGGCAAGCCACAGGTTGAGAACCGCTGCCTTAGCACCTTTTTCAAACTGTGAAAGTGAGCAGTTAATACTAGTATTTGGGTCAGGCATCTCAGGACTCTTCAAATAGATGGCATATGTCTTCTACTTTATAGTTTTTGATTCAATGAAGGATTCAAATAAGATTCTGCAGAAAATATATTTACTGATTTAGTCAGTAAATTTTATCAGAACACTTAAGAACCTCCCCCAAATATAAAAAAAAGTTCATGTAATTTAACTTCAACATTTTCTTTATATGAACTGTGATAAATAGTTTAATTTGTATGTGCTCTAATTTCTCAACTTTATTTTATTTTTTTGAGACAGAGTCTCACGCTGTTGCCCTCGGTGGAGTGTGGTGGCATCATAGCTCACAGAACCTCAATGTCTTGTGTTTAAGCGATTTTCTTGCCTCAGCCTCCCAAGTAGTTGGGACTATAGGCACCCACCACATCACCTGGCTATTGTTTGTTTGCAGTTGTCGTTGTTTGGCAGGCTGGGGCAGGATTCGAACATGTCAGCTCCAGTGTATGTGGCTGGCACCCTAGCTGCTGAGCTAGAGGCGCAGAGCCCAATTTCTCAACTTTTTTTTTTTTTTAAACAGAACCTCAAGCTGTTGCCATGAGTGGGGTGCTGTTGCATCACTGCTGACAGCAACCTCCAATTCCTTGGTTTAAGCAATTGTCTTATCTCATCCTCCCAAGTAGCCTGCCACAACACCTGGCTCTTTTTTGGTTGTAGTTGTCATTGTTATTTGGTGGGCTCGGGCTGGATTCGAACTCACCAGCTCTGGTATATGTGGCTGACACCATAGCAGCTTGAGCTACAGGTGCTGAGCCCCAATTTCTCAACTTTAATATAGGTCAATGTATATACTCCATGCATTTCTTATGTATACTATGTCATTGGAGAGTTACAGTCTTCCCGAGCATATATTAAATTCTCTCTTGTTACACAATCACTCTTATAAACTTTTCTGAGACAGTGTCTTGCTCTATCACTGTGGGGTTGAGTTCAGAGGCATTGTAGATCACAGCAATGTCAAATACTTGGGTACAAGTGATCCTCTCTTTTTAGCTTCCCCAGTATGTGGGACTAGAGGCATCTGCCATAGTGCCTGGGTAGGTTTTTCTATTTTTAGTAGAGATGGGGTCTTGATCTTTCTCAGGCTGGTCACAAATGCATGAGCTCAGGTGATCCACCTGCCTTGGTCTCCTAAAGTGATTAAGATTACAGATATAGGCCACCATGCCTATCATAACTAACACTTATTTTATAACTATCTCAACTATCTCTTGCTTAGGTTATGCTTACCAGGACTGTATTAGGCACACACACTCACACACACACAGAAACACAGTAGATCTTTGTAAATTGACCACTCAAGGGATTGTAAGCATCTTGTCAACACACACAGGGTGCTTAGCATAAGGAACTTGGCCTAGTGTACTGATACATACTTGTGGTGCATGCCCAGTCTATGTACATTAGGTGAACTTGGGGAGGTGTTCAGTGTAGGGAGGTGGTCCATTGGAGGTTCTAGTGTCTGTATATATGTACCTATACAGGCAAATTGATATATAAACATATATACACATGCATAAAAAATGCCAAGGTCTTCAGGCCTGTCTCCTTTGTCATGAGTGAGCATCTCCCTTCAGGTCTCTGAATGGGTAGGAGCAGTCCCAGATCATGGCTCAGAGAGATGCCCACATAATCACTTCAGAATTCTCAGTGGGGCTCGGTGCCAGTAGCCCAGTGGGGCCACACACACCAAGGCTGGCGGGTTGGAACCTAGCCCAGGCCAACTAAACAACAACAACAACTGCAACAAATAAACAGCCAGGCATTGTGGTGGATGCCTGTTGTCCCAGCTACTTGGGAGGCTGAAGCAAGAGAATCACTAAAGTCCAATAGTTGGAGGTTGCTGTGAGCTGTGACGCCATAGTAGCTACCGAGTGCAACGGAGACTGTTCCCCTCCCTGAAAAAATAACAAACAAAATTCTTAGCAGGAGAATTTTATTTTAGTGTTCATTCTGACCATGATGTATGATATTTCATTGTGATTTTGCTTTGGATTTCTTCAGTAGTTACTAATTTTGAGCACCCTTTCTAATGCTTGTTGGCTATTTATATATCTTCTTTGAAAAATGTCAGTTCAATCTGTTGTCACTTTTTTATTTTTTTTTTTTTTAGAGACAGAGTTTGAGTTTGTCACCATTGGTAGAGAGCTGTGGCGTCACAACTCACAGCAACCTGTAACTCTTAGGCTTAGGTGATTCTCTTGCTTCAGCCTCCTGAGTAGCTGGGACTATAGGTGCCCACCACAAAGCCTGGCTATTTGTTTTTGTTGTTGCAGTTTAGCCTGGGCTGGGTTCGAGCCCGCCACCCTTGGTATTTGGGGCCAGGGCCCTAGTCACGGAGACACAGGGGCTGCCCTTTCATTTTGTTTTTTCTTTATTAACACAGAGTCTCACTGTTGCCCTTGGTTGAGTGCTACGTTATCATAGTTCACAGCAACCTCAAACTCCTGGAAGAAAGTAAATATCTTGTCTCAGACTCCCAAGTACCTGGGAGTACAGGCACCTGCCACAACGCCCGGCCATTTTTTTTTTTTTTTGGTTGTAGCCGTTGTTTTTTGGCGGGCTGGGCTGGATTCGAACCTGCCAACTCAGGTGTATGTGGCTGGCACTTTAGCCCATTGAGCCACAGGCGCCAAGCCAATAATACAAAATGTTACTTAATTGTACTTGGTTTTTTTTTCAGGTTTACTTAGTTTTACCTAATTTAGCTTTGTTCTCAAGCATAATATCATTTTCAATGAAAAGGGGCTTCCTTTGATATTTCTTCTTTGGCAGTTTTCAGCATTCATTTATCTTGATAAATTTTTTTTTTTTTTTGGCTGGTGCCATATTTGAACCTGCTACCTCCCGTACATGGGGCCGGTGCCCTACTCCTTTGAACCACAGACACCACCCATAAATGTTTATTTTTTTCTTTATCTTGAAGGGATGTTTTGAAATTTTTGTTCTTTCAGCACTTTGAGTATATCATCCAACTCTTTTTTGATAGGGAAGGTGTGTGTTAAAAAATCTATTAGTAATCTCAGAACAGCATGCTTAGAGATGACACATCCATCGGTTTCCTTTTGTGGCTTTCAAGACACACTCGTGTGGCTTTTTTTTTTTTTTTTTTGCGGTTTTGGCCAGGCCTGGGTTTGAACCCACCACCTCTGGTATATGGGGCCGGCGCCTTACTCCTTTGAGCCACGGGCGCTGTCCCTCTTGTGTAGCTTTCTAATCTTTGATCTTCATGTATCTTTTTATGGTTCTCTTTGTGTTTCTCCTAGCTGAAGCATGATGAGCTTGACATTCTATATTTTTTTTCTTATGTTTGAAAATTTCTCAGTCTTTTCTTCAGTCTGTGTTCTTCAAGTTAAGAATTTCTCTTTTTCTAAAGCTTTCCTGTTTTGTTGATATCCCCATTTTTGTGATTTTACTTAGTTGTTTATATGATTCCCATTTCACCCATTTACCATCATTAAGATAAAACTCTTAGGTAATTTAGACATCTTTATTTTTTATGGTTGATTCTACATTATTTATTATGTTTCTTCAGGTTCTGTCCCCTGTTACAATCTTTCATTGATTTTTGAAGCTCCCAAAAGGCACCTTTCTTTTGTTCTTTTTTTTTTTTTTTTTTTTTTTCTTGAGACAGAGTCTTACTATGTAACCCTGGATAAAGGGCCCTGGTGTCACAGTTCACAGCAACCTCAACCTCTTGGGCTTAAGTGATTCTCTCGCCTCAGCCTCCCAGGTAGCTGGGACTACAGGCGCCCACCACAGTGCCCGGCTATTTTTTTTTGCAGTTGTCATTGTTGTTTAGCTGGCCCAGGCTGGGTTTGAACCCAGCAGCCTCAACCACTGTGCTATGGGTGGCTGGCCCTGTAACCACTGTGCTATGGGTGCCAAGTCACCTAAGGCACCTTTCACAAAATCCATGATGTGCTTTATCTTACAGGACTCTGACACAAATTATAGTAAAGACTTGAGGGAGTTCAGTATACATTCTGAAAGTGTTTTGCCGGTGGAACAGTGTGGCTATTTTCTAGCTGAAGCATTTTCCACACATTTCCTACTAATAGCTTATAATCACTTGCTAGACCTGAATCTGTCTGTTGTCTTGGAGTCTCTCTGGTACTGTAACAATATTTTACCTTTGGTTTTAGCTCCCCCAGTCAGCACCATTCCCTTCAGCACTCTCCCTCATGGGACACATGACCTATCTTTAGAAAAGACCTGAACAGCCAGTAGAGTTAATGCAGGTC
>CAUYON010118250.1:0-71165 GCA_963573935.1 Arctocebus calabarensis
GCAGAGTCCCTGGCAGAGAGCCGGCTTGCAGAGGCCCTGCAGTCTCGGGGAATGGGAGCACATGGTTGCTGAGGGAGTTCTTGGCCAGGGGCGGGCTTGCAGGGGCCTGGTGGTCACTGGTGGGGTTCCTGGCAGAAGGCAGGACTGCGGGCCCAGCACGTGTGGGACACAGGTCCACGTGGTTGCCAGGGGAGTTCCTTGTCAGGGGTGGGCCTGTGGAGGCCCTGTGGGTGCCAGATGCAGGCTCACACAGTCACCAGAGGAATCTCTGGCCAGGGGCAGGCTTGCAGGGGTCCAGCAGTTGCTGGTAGAGTCCCTGATAGAAGGTGGAACTGCGGAGGCCCTTCAAGTGGTGGGCGCAGGGCCGCGCGGTTGTCTGGGAAGTTTTTGGCTGGAGGTGGATCTGCAGAGAGGCCTGGTGGTTGCCGGCGGAGTCCTTGGCAGAAGGCTGGCCTGCGGAGGCCTTGTGGGTGCCAGGCGGATGCCCGTGCAGTCACTGGGAGTGTCCCTGGCTGGGGGCCTGTTGGTCACGGGCAGAGTCCCTGGCAGAAGGCAGACCTACTGAAGCCCAGCAAGTGCAGGATGCAGGGCCAGGCCATTGCTGGGGGAGTTCCTGGCTGGGGGCAGGAATGCAGAGGCTTGGCGGTCACCGGCAGAGTCCCTGGCAGAAGGCTGACCTGCAGAGGACCCGTGGGTGCCAGGTGGAGGCCTACACAGTAACCGGGACTGTCCCTGGCCAGAGGCGGACCTGTGGGGTGCTGGTGGTTGTGGGCGGAGTCCCTGGCAGAAGTTGGGCCTGCAGAAGCCCTGCAGGCTCAGGGTGTGGGCTGCCAGGGGATTTATTGGCCAGGGGCAGGCCTGCTGGGGCCCTGTGGGTTCCAGGCAGAGGCCCACACGGTCGCCAGGGGAGTTCCTGACCAGGGGTGGACCTGTGGAGTCCTGGCAGTTGCCAGCAGAGTTTCTAGCAGACAGCAGGTCTGTGGAAGCCCAGTAAGCAGGGGGTACAGGGCCAGGTGGTCACCAGGGGAGTTCCTTGTCCGGGGTGGGCCTGCAGAGGCCTGGTGGTTACAGGTGGAGTTACTGGCAGAAGGCGGACTTGCAGAAGCCCTGCAGGCTTGGGCACAGAACTGCACGGTAGCCAGGGGATTTATTGGCCAGGGGCTGGCCTGCAGGGGCCCTATGGGTGCCAGTCAGAGGCCTGCGCGGTTGCTGGGGAAGTTCCTGGCTGGGGGCGGACCTACAAAGGCATGGCGGTCACTGGCAGAGTCTCTAGCAGATGGCAGGCCTGCAGAAGCCCGACAAGCACAGGCGCAGGGCCAGGCAGTTGCCAGGGGAGTTCCCGGGCAGTTGCCGGGGGAGTTCTTGGCTGGGGGTGGACCTACAGAGGCCTGGCAGTTGCAGGCACAGTTCCTGGCAGAAGGCAGACCTGCGGAAGCCCTGCAGGCTTGGGGTATAGGGCCGCACAATCACTAGGGGATTTACTGGCCAGGGGCAGGCCTGCGGGGGCCCTGCATGTGCCAGGTGGAGGCCCGCACAGTTGCTGGTGGAGTTCCTGGCTGGGGGCAGACCTGCGGAGGCCTGGCAGTCGCTGGCAGAGTCTCTAGCAGACGGTGGGCCTATAGAAGCCTGGCAAGCATGGGTGGCAGGGCCAGTCAGTTGCTAGTGGAATTCCTGGCTGGGGGTGGACCTGCAGAGGCCTGGCAGTTGCAGGCGGACGTTCTGGCAGAAGGTGGACCTACGGAAGCTCTGCAGACTCAGGGTGCAGGGCCACACGGTCGCCAGGGGATTTACTGGCCGGAGGGAGGGAGGCTCACTGTGGGCTCCCCCCCAGAGTCTTTTCCTGGTGGGGCACTTATTCTCGCAGGCAGAGGTAGGGGCACTGCTCAGGGACCTCCTCCCTCAGTCTCAGCAGGGGTTAGGCTTCTGGTTTGTCAGGTAAAGGGACAAGGGTGTACTGTAAGTTCCAAATGGTGGGGAAAACTTTAGTTCAGTTTTTCTGCCTAGCAATAGAGTTTTCAGAATCACACTGGGGTGCTCAGGGGAAGCACACCCCACTTCCCACAGCACTCTTCCGTGGGGTGAGACAAGAGGTCCACAGTTCACTGCTTGTCTGTAGAAAACCTACAGGAGCAAAAGAGGAGGAAAAAAAAGAAAGGAAACAGAAAAGCAAGAAACTCAGAGTTTTCTTGTGGGAGCGGATGGACACTTTTCCTTTCAGATGAATTTTGTACCTGATGCTTGCTTTCTTGGAGTTGCAGCCTGTCTCAGCAGAGGTGACCCGCAGAAATCACTTCTCTCTCTCAGCTGGGCTCCCAGTATTCAGCTTAATTGCAGTTTCTGGAGGTTATCTTCCCTTTTGGACAGGACCCTTTTTCAGAAGCTGCTTCCAGTCAGCCATTTTGCTCTGCCCCCACCCATGAAAATGTTTTGTTAGACAAACTCCTCACCGTGGGTGCTGGGGCTACAATTGGTTTGATAATTTTGGCTTCAAAAAATTATTTTTAATTTTAAATATTTATTTACTTTTGTCTGTATTATTTTTTTACCTGAATTTGTATCAACACTAGAGGCTTTAAGATTCAGAAAAGAGAATGGGTGCGGTGGCTCACACCTGTATTCCTAGCACTCTGGGAGGCTGAAGCAAGTAGATTCATTGAGCTCAGGAGTTCAAAACCAGCCTGAGCAAGAGTGAGATACCTCGTCTCTACTAAAAATAGCAGGCACCTGTAGTCCCAGCTACTCAGAAGGCTGAGGCAAGAGGATAGCTTGAGCCCAAGAGTTGATATTTCTGTGAGCTAAGATGTCAGGGCACTCTATTGAGGGCAACAAATCAAAACCATGTCTCAAAAACAAAACAAAACATACCTTTCTTTCTTTGGGTGCTGAGTTGGGGTCATATCTCCACTGTTCCATCTCTAGGACAGCCCAAGTTTCTCTGCCACAGCCTCTGTCACCCTGTGACCTGCAGATCATGGGCGATCAATAGGGAAAATGTTAGGACACCCCAGATGCTGGGACATTATGGCAGACTAGAGACATCTCCTTGTCAGCTACTCATGGTAAGATGGGGGAAAGTGGACTTCAGCCACCTTGGGCTGAGGAATCTGCATAGAAATATCACTCCAGGGGCAGAGTGAAGCAACAGTACTCTTCAGGAAAAAAATGAGGAATTCTGGAGCTGAGGAAGACCAACAGAGAAGGCAGGTGCTTGGTGTGGGCAGAGGCTGGCTGGTTGACTGACTCTCCCATGGAGGGATGGATATGGGAAAGGACTGACCTGCAGTATTTTGGACTGGGCATGAGTAGATTCCAACAGCATCCAGCAGCCAAGGATGAACACATTGGGGCAGGGGGGGGTTCTCCCATTGGCTTGGCTGCTGGCAGGTGTGTTGTCATTGTGGGAAGACCGCATGTAAGAGGAATAGTCTGTGGAGTCCTAATGATACAAGATTCCCCTTTCAAGGCTGGACAAGGGACCCCAGTTTCCTAGTACTGGGCAATTTCATGAAGGGTACACACTGACATTCTCCTTGCCCTGAGCAGAAAGGATTGTATCTATTCATTAATGTGATAATTCACCCTGCTCCAAGCTGAAGGAACTGTATCCATTCATTAATGCACGCATTCACTTTGAAAAAGTGTTTTCCCACCTATCACGTCCTGGCCAAATGTAACTCTCCAGGCTATATATACCCCTAGACAAAGGACCCAGGTGGAGATTTTCTGACTTGACTTCTACCAGAGCTCTAGTGCTTTATCTGTATAATAAATCCTGTCTTACCACTGACCTGTGCTCCATTGGTTCATTCTTCAAATCCCCAAGACCAAGGACCTACTGACGAAAGAAATTCTGGTAACAGTAATGTACAGCAAGCTCTGGTGCAACTGTTGAGCTCATACAGCCATCCTTGGGGTGAGCTGAGTGGCTTCCCACACCTCCTGCAAGGGACACTTTTTTGTCAGAGAACACTGTTTGATGGGCCTCCTGGGAAGTCTGTTGAGAACTTTGGGACCCCCATCCTGAAAGGACTGAATGCTGATGAAGCAAACAGGCCTGGATTGAGGATTAAGAAGTCAGAAAGACAAAACTTGGTCTGCTTTGCAACTAGAGAATGGCTTCCAACCCCCACCGTATGCAGTAAATCCAGTGTGTGCTCTCAATCTCCTAACACTATAGTATCACTTGATGTCCAAGCAATATACATATGTACACATATACAGACATATATATATACACATTGTTTTACAGTTTTAGCTTCTTTTTTCACTTAAAATTTTTTTTTCTTTTCTCCCCCCCTTTTTGTTGTTGTTTCTTTTATTTAGTTTTTTTTTTAATTTGGTTGTATTTTAATTTTTTAATTATTACTTTTTTCAACAGCAAGAGCTCCTCCATTTTTGTTACTTTTTTTGCAGCTCCTTTTATTCATTCTTTTTTATTTCTATCCTTTTTATCTCTTTTGGTAGAGAGAATCTCATCTTTCCCACGTGGATTTCTCATACAATGGCTAACATAGCCCTTTTTTTTTTTTTTTTTACTTCTTAATCTTTTACAGTTATATTTTTTATTTTTTAAACTATTCTTATTATTTTTTTCTCTTCTTAGAGGGCTAGAGGGTTATGCCATTAGTCTGGCTCATGGAGGCCATAAGCTCAAGTTGAGTATCCTTCTAGCTTTGATCTTTGGAAAGACAGTATAGGTAGGTCCTTATAGCAACATACTGCTGATTTCTTTGTATATTTGGTACAGGTGAGGTCTGGCTTTGATCTAGGCTGGTAAGGAACTCCTAACTTAGAGGGACCTGCTCAGCTTGGTCCCCCAAATTCCTAGAGCTGAGAAGGTGGCTAAAGCACCCCACCCAACACCATTTCTGCTATCACTCTCTCTCTCTTACTTTTCTTTTTCTCTCCTTTCCTTCAATTATTTCCTTTGACCTCCTTCTTCTTGTTCTTTTTTGTTTGTTTGTTTTTCCTCTTTATCTTTTTCTTTCCTTTCTCCCTTATTGCTGTTTACCTTATCTTCCTTTGGCCTTATACCAAAAGGCCACTTCAACACCTAAGCTCTCAGACAAGGTAATTTAAAGTGTAGAAGGTAGTGAAAATGAAAAAGTAGGGGAAGGAAGGTAACAAGAAGAAAACACACATAAGGAAGAACCAACATAAAAATTCTGGCAACATGAAAAACCCAAATAGAGCAACCTCCCCCACAAGGGATCATGATGTAGATACTGTAGAGGATTCTACCTATAAAGAATTAATAAAAATAATAGAAACAGACTTTAACATATGGACGGCAAAAAAAAAAAGTAAGGAACTTGATGAGAAAGTGTAAAAAAAACCTAAAAAATGGACAAAAATACGAAGAATATAGAAAGGATATGGAGGAGCTTAAGGACTTAGAGGAGTCAATTAGGGAACTTAAAGATGCAATAGACAGCACCAGTAACAGATTAGACCATGGAGAAGAAAGAATCTCAGAGGTAGATGATAGAGCTCTTGAGCTAATCCAAGCAGTTGAAGAGGCAGAAAAAAGAGAAAAGAGAGTATTTGGTCAGAGAAATACAGGACTTCACGAAGAGTTCAAACATACAAATATAGAAATCCCTGAAGGGGAGGAAGAACATCCCAAAGGAATGGAAGCACTACTGGAGGATATCATCAATGAAAACTTCCAAAGTAACATTAAAGACTCCAAAATACTCCTTTTAGATGGATATCAAACTCTGGGCCATCTCAACACAAATAGAGCATCTCCAAGACACATTGTAATGAGCCTGTCCAAAGTCAAGATGAAAGAGAAAATTCTGCAAGCAGCCAGGAGCAAGTGCCAATCGACTTATGGGGCAGATCCATCAGGGTGACAGTGGACTTCTCAGCAGAAACACTTCAAGCCAGAAGAGAATGGTCAACTACCTTTAACCTTCTTAAACAAAACAATTTTCAGCCCTGCTAAACTGAGATTCACCATTGATGGAGAAATCAAATCTTTTACTGAAATGCAAACATTGAGGAAATTCACCACAACAAGACTAGCTCTATAGGAAATACTTAAAACTATTCTGCACACTGAACATCACAATGGACCATCAGCAAAGTAAATATCCATAAGCTAAAGGATAAAACCTAGATTCCACAATCTAGAATTGTGGAGAAAACCTAGACTGCATAAAGGATAAAACTAAGCAATGGACCTTCACAAAATAAGATGAATAGAACTCCACCACACTTATTAGTTCTCTCAATGAATGTAATGGCTTGCATTTCCCACTGAAGAGATATAGGCTAGCAATTGGATAAAAAAGCACCAATCATCCCTATGCTATTTCCAGGAAACATACATAACCTTGAAAGACAAAAAAGACTCAGGATAAAGGGTTGGAGAACAATATTTTTTCAGGCAAATGGAAAACAGAAGAAAGGAGGACTTGCAATCTTATTTTCAGATACGTGTGGATTTAAAGCAAATAAAGTTAAGAAAAACAAAGATGGTCACTTCATATTGGCCAAAGGAACAATATATCAAGAGAACATTTCAGTTCTAAATATTTATACAGCCAACTTAAATGCTCCCAGATTTATGAAACAGACCTTGATTGGTCTGAGCAATATGATACCCTATAACACCCTAAAATCTGGGGATTTTAACATCCCTCTGGTTGAACTGGAGTGAAAACTAAACAGATTCAAGGGGCTTAAATGTAACCCTAGAACAAATGAGCTTAGTAGACATATACAGAACACACCACCCTAAAGCTAAGGAGTATGCCTTCTTTTAATAAGCCCATGGAACATACTCCAAAATAGATCATATTCTAAGCTACAAATCAAGCCTCAACAAAATTAAAAGAATTAAAATTATACTTTGCATCTTCTCAGATCACAAGGCAAAAGAGGTGGAACTCATCTCCAAAAAATTTTTTACCCCAAACAAAGGCATGGGAAGTAAATAACTTTATGCTGAATGATAGCTGGGTTAAGGAAGAGATAAAGGAGGAAATTAATGTTAAATTCCTCAAACATAACAACAATGAAGCAAAAAGTTACCAAAACCTGTGGGATACTGCAAAAGCAGTCTTAAGAGGAAAATTTACTGTATTCAAAAACAGAAAGAGAACTTCCCAGAAATGGGAAAGGAAGAACAATTCAATCCAAAACCCAGCAGAAGAAAAGAAATAACCAAAATTAAATCAGAAATAAATGACATTGGAAAAAAAGGGATCATTGAGAAAATCAATGAAACAAAAAGTTGGTTCTTCTCATCGAATGTGCACTATGCAATGGTACATTTCAAAACTATTTAGAAATGAGTATAATTGTGATAGATGTGTTGCTTAGTTCAATGTAAGCATTTCACATTGTATATTGAAGCAGTACCCTGAACCCCATAAATGCATCAATGTACAAAGTTATGATTTAATAAAAAGTAATTAAAAAAACAAAAAACAAAAAGTTGTTTTTTTTAAAAGATAAATAAAATCAATAAATCTTTTGCCAGATTAATTAGAAAAAGAAAAGTAAAATCTCTAATAACCTCAGTCGTAAGAAAGGGGAACTAAAAACAGATACTGCTGAGATATAAGAGATTATCTCTGACTACTACAAGAAAACCTATGCCCAGAAATTTAACAATGTGGAGATGGACTAATACCTGTAATCATACCACCTCCCTAGACTTAACAAGGAAGAACTAGATCTCTTGAACAGACAAATATCAAGCACCGAGATTGAAGAAACAAACAAAAAAAATCTTCCAACAAAAATACACCCTGGACAAGATGGCTTCACACAGAATTCTATCACACCTTCAAAGATGAGTTTGTATTGACACTGCAGAACCTATTCCAAGACATTGAGAAGGAAAGAACCTTCCCTAATACAGTCCATGAAGCAAACATCACCCTAAAACCAAAACCAGGAAAAGATCCAACTAAAAAGGAGAACTACAGACCAATTTCACTAATGAATATTGATGCAAAAATACTCAATAAAATCTTAGCCAGTAGATTACAGCTACACATTAAAAAAATTGTACATCATGACCAGTAGGCTTCATCCCAGGGATGCAAGCCTGGTTAAACATATGTATATCCATAAATGTACTTCACCCTATTAATAGAAGCAAAAACAAAGATCATATGATCCTTCCAATAGATGCAGAAAAAGCATCTGATAAAATTTAACATCCCTTTCTAACAAGAACACTTAAGAATATAGGCATAGATGGCACATTTCTTAAACTGATTGAAACCATCTACGACAAACCCATAGCTAATATCTTACTGAATGGAGTAAAATGAAAAGCTATTCCACTTAGAACTGGAAGCAGACAAAGATGTCTTCTATTACCATTACTATTCAACATAGTGCTGGAAGTTCTAATCAATGCAGTCAGGCAAGAAAGGATGTAAAGGGCATCCAATGGGGACAGAGGAAGTCAAACTCTCACTCCTCACCAATAACATGACCTTATACTTAGAGAACCCCAGAGGCTCAACCATAGACCCCTGGAAGGACGCTGAAGGAGTTTAGCACCATCTCTTCCCTCTAATGAGAGTTCAAAAATCATATCTGATTTTTTTCCCCACAAACACATTTCCTTTCATTAAAAAAAGGAGGAGCTAAAATTCTTGCCTGTTGAATTTGTCACTTTCTTTCTCAGTATAGAGAAATTAATAATTTCAGGATCCAGCCATGGACTTAATCTTTGTGCTTAATCTATAGGCTTAATCTGTAGGCTTTTGGGGGATTTCTGTGCCTAATTAATAGCACTGCAATATTGACAACAGTTATGATAGTAACTAACAAGCACTGAAGCTGCTAGGGTCCAGGCAATTCTTTTTTCCTTTACATGTGTTATTTAATTTAAATATGTCAATAGCCCTATAAAGTCCTATTGTCATTTCACAGGCAAGAAAATGCAGTCGGACAAGTTAAGTGACTTGTCAGAGGCTGTGCAAAGATGTGCGCCCTGATCTGTGTACCTCCCAATTTATGGTACCCCACCTACCACACTGCCTTCTATGCTACCTTCTCAGGAGAGCCCTGTGTACAGCTCCTAGGTCAGTGACTGTTGCTGGAGCTGCAGGCTTTCCTTGGCCTTATGGCTATTTAAACATCCATGCAGCCTGCTCCACCTGTTTCACAGGTCCAAGGTGATGGACCCATTTTAACTGTGGCCACAGGGTCATGTCCCCCACTCCATTAAAAAATATAGGTTGACTCCAACAGTGACTTCCTTTGGAGACTTTCTGTGGATCATGGACTTCTCCGCCTGGAAAGGAAAAGGCAGCTGGGCACCAGTGCCAGGTGGAAATCGATACCTCCCAACCCTGCCTAATGTGGAGCGGCACTGCCATCGTGTGGACAGATGAGCTGTACGGGGACAGCCATGGAGGCACGAAAGGCTGGGACCAGCGAGCAGTCAGCCGGTCGTGCATTTAAGTAATGTTTGTCCAGCACCTACTATGTGTTGCATACTTGGCTAGGCACCTTCTATTGCTGCTGCTGTAGCTGCTGAGATTGCTTCTCTGGACAGTGAATTAAATGATGCCAACTATCTTGGCTTTAGAGAGTATTTAATATGTATTCTTCATTGATTTGGGGCACTTGGTCATTCATCTAGGGGTAATTCATATCACTCAGAAATTATAAAGACACATTCACTTGGTGCAGTGGGATTTTTTCTTGCCTCCAAGATTTTGGGAACAAGAAGTCACACAGAGAATTAGGACCCCAGAGTTACTGTCCTGGTATAATCCCATTACAATTGCTGTGAAAGGCTGAGATATATATTTCTAGAAAACACCTTTGTTTCTTTTACATAAAAATTTAACAGAGTATTAAAAGCACTTAATATAGATTTAGGAAATCATGAAAAACAGAAAATCATTTATGATCTCTTTACCCTGATACCACTATTAACAATTTGTGGCATTTCCTTTTAAGTTTTTTTCTGCATGTTTTTGCAATGATTTAGTCATGCTTACATATGATTTTATGTTTTACTTTATCAGTTTCGCATAATATCATCATAAGGCAATACATTCTGAGCACCCTGCTGTTCAAGGCTCTTCACGGGGGGCTTTAAAGTTCATCTCACAAAGTCACATGACAATCTCAGGAGCTAGTATTATTGTCCTCCTTTTAATAGACAAGGCAATCCAGGCTCAGAAGAAATACATACTTATTTTGCCTCCCATAAGTCTGTGCCATGTCACTGCATTGTTTTCATCATTATTATTTAATATCTTTAGTGTGCTTATGTTGGGGGCAATGCACAAACACTTGGTAAGATTTCATAAACTTGACCTATCGGTGTCTCACAGATGTGTTTGGGTTGACATGTTATGGTGTCTTGCTGAATGGCATTCGTTATTGTTGTGTGTTTTTGTATGTTGTCATTAGAACGAGAGTAGAAGTGAAATCAGAGACATGGTAATCCAATGATTATGATTTATGGGGATAACAAATGGATTAAATGTTTTTATCTGAGAGGAGAGAAAGCATCACTGGTGAAGAGAGATCAGGGCAACCCGTAATGAACAGAACTGATAGAAAAATGGCAAAAATTCATCAAATTTTGTCTGCATCAAAATTCTTGGTTGACTGTGAGAAGCATAGAAGATCAAGTAAACAGCAAAAGAGAAACAGTTGGGAAAATCTTAACTGAAAATCTGTGCATGAGAAAGGTATGTACAAAAATGGCCCTGAAGGAGCTCACCAATGAACAAAAGCAGCGAGTCAAAGTTTGTCAAGCCCTTTTGGAGAGGCAAGATGATGCTGGGGGCACAATGTTACTGTTGATGAAACGTGGGTGTACCAACATGTCCCTGAAACAAAGTGTCAAAGTGCACAATGGAAGTCAGCAAAAAACCTTCTGTCAGTGCAAATCAAGAGTCCAAATGATGTTGCTAACATTTTTTGATATCAGAGTGAATGTTCATTGCAGGCAGAATGGTTAACGAAGACCTCATTCTTGGCAAGGGAAAACACCCCCAGAAAAGGGAGAAAATAAAAAAGTAAGCTAAGTGAGGCAGAACAAACAAAAGTCAGCTAATTTACCTTTAAACCAGCCACTGCTAAATTTTCTTACCTGAATAGGTTTCCTGCTTTTCCTGGAAGCCTGGCCTGTTGGGGATACAGCTTACTAACACCCCTGCTGGGTCTGTAAACACTCTAAAGGAATAATGGCCACAGAGGAAGCTGTGTGCAAGGCCTAGCATGAAACATTAACTAGGTTGTTCCCTGCCCAGTTAATAGTCAAAGCAAATACCTATCATGGAGATTTGTATTTGGCTGGGGCAGAGATTGGGGGCACAGCTTCAGCCCTGAAATATGGGCAGGAGGGCTCATATCCATTATTACATAGGAAGACCCTCTGTGCTGGTGATGAGAGGAAAATTCCTCTCTCCCACTGATTCTTCAGAGGAGATTGATGCCAGGGGCATTTTACTCCACAGTGAACTAGTGGTATTAACACCTCCCTTAGAATCTGTGTGTGTGACCACAGACAAGAGGCTGCCCCCACACAAGGCTCAGATTTCAGATTTCTCAAAGTTGCTCATACCCTTAAAGTTAATGATTATAGAAACAATTGGCGCTGCTATGCTCACTCAGAGAAATTACTGATGTCTTTGTTCCCTTCCTCAGCTTACCCTTTAGGCTAATGAGCAAATAGCCTTCAATGAAGACTGAGTGGAACAAACACTCAGGACCACTGTCAGAACCCCATAAATGGGAGGTGGAGCCCTCTGCTCCCACATTTGAAAATTCTATTCTGTGTTTCTTGTCTCTTTATCTCTCATTTCTTCAGCCAATCACCACCAATATCCACAGGTCTTACCGGACCCTACCACTGGGTGGGACTCTGGCAGTTCATGAATTTGTACCATCTGGACAAATAGTTAAACAAATTAACTACATTGAAAAGGTTGTGTGAAGAAGTTAGGCAAAAATACTCTGAACTTTTTTCTAACAACTCATGGCTCTTGCATCACAACAATGCACCAGCTCACCCAACACTGTCTGTGAGGGAGTTTTTAGTAAACAAATAACTGTATTGGAACACTCTCCTCACTCAATTGATCTGTTCCCTAATGACTTCTTTCTTTGCCCTAACATAAAAAGAAATATTGAAAGGACATTTTTTCTCACATTCAGTTCATCAAGAGTAATACAATGACAACTCTGATGGCTGTTCCAGAAAGATGGACTAGACTCTGGGATCATTGCATGCTTTTCTGAGGGCAGTACTGAGAAGTGGCCGCTGTGATATTCAGGAATGAGGTATGTAGCACTTTTTCTAGGATGAGTTTGTGAACTTGTTACATCCTGTACTCCCCTTTATTACTAGCTATCATTTAGATGTTAGTTGCTTTTAATATGTTTTGCTGATATAAATATTGCCACAAGAAGTTGCTCTAAGCATGACTTTTTATATACCTAGGATTATTTAATTGAAGTATGTTTCAGCAGTAAGTTTTTCGATCAAGATCTTGAACTTTTATAATTATTAACATTTCCAAATTGCTTTTCAATGGGTTTGTACAAATTTATACCATAACTGGAAATGTATGAGAGTGCCAATTTCCCAGAATCCTCATTCTCCTGAGTGTTGATGATATATGAATATATACACGGACTTATATACCCACACCTACATCTCTTGAAACTGAGGCTCCTTGGAGAAATGGCTGCTTCCAGGGCTGGGCTAGATAAAGGGCAAGATGAGACTGTAACATCTTGTGCCAGAAAGCAATGACGTGCACGAAGAATGATGAGGACTTGTGCGGCACCTGTGGCTGAAGGAGTAGGGCGCCGGCCCCATATACCTGAGGTGGCAGGTTCAAACTCAGCCCTGGTCAAAAGCTGCAAAAAAACTCAGAATGAGGAGGACCTGTAAAAAAAGATACAGAAGCCAGCTCAAACAGGCTTCCACTGAGTGACCTGTTCAGGGATCTTTCAAACATCAAAAGAAATGATGAGACGAATAGAATAGGAAGCCATTTAGTCTACACTGATAATAAAGAAACTAACCAATTCAAAGTTGGATGGGGTATAGGATATTTACAAAGTAAAGTCCCTCCCCACATAGCATGCTCTCAATTAATGACAGTTACTACAATGATGAACAAATGCTTGTTAAATACAAGAGGGAAGAAGTGTAACTTTCTGGAGAAGGCTTTCTAGACACGGCTCTAATCAAATGATCCACGTGGAGATATCGTGTGCCCCTTACAGGAGGCAGCAAGCAGAACAATGCCAGCTCCGTAATAGTTCCGTGAAAGAGCACTGCCCAAATTTAATTGTGAGACCATTTGAGACAAACTAAAATTGAGAGACATTTTACAAAACAAATGGCCTGTACTCTTCAAAAATGTCAAGGTTATAATGAACAATGACAAACAGGAGTCATCTTCCAGATTGGTGGACAGGCATGAAACTAAATGAAACGTGGGTTCCTGGAGTGAAAGAGAACACAAAAAGATTATTTTTCTCTTCTTTAAAGGATCATCAGTGGAACAACTGGAAAAATTTGAATGAGGACCACAGATTAAATAATAGTGTTGTAGTATCAATGTTAATTTCTTGACTTTGATTGTGGTTTATGGATATATAGAGGAGGGAATACCCTTGTTTGTAAAAAATAGTAAATTATTTATAGGGGCATCAGGTCAGAAATTTACTTTGGAGTAGTTCTTTGCATTGTACTTGCAACTTTTATGTAAGTTCATGATTATGATTGGGAGTTTTTCCCCCCAATCTACTGGCAATATTGCGGCTGTGTTTTCAATCTACCACAATGCCCAAAATAGAACTGTTGTGCCCGAATTTCAGGGTCCCTCCTCCCCCGAAGAAACTCACACCAGGTGCGCCGATGCAAAAACAAAGGGTGAAATTTATTACAAACTTAAGCTTGGACTGTTCAGCCCTGCCAAAATGGGGGATTGATCTGAATGGCCCCGAGGGGTGGGGCTGAAGTATTCTTATAGTGTACCGAAAGGAAGTTGGGAGGGGGGAATGTGATAAGGGAGTGGGATAAGGGAAGGGTGGAACAAGGATGAATCCAGATGTCTCGCCACTTGCTGATTGGATACCTCGGAGGTGCCAGGAACGGGTGGGTGGCTGCTAAGCAGGAACGGGCCAGTACTGATCAACCGGTGGGGGTGGTCAGGGGAACTAGAGCAAGGAGCCAAAAGTTGCAAAACTAACATTACACCGCAAATTACACAGCAACCTGTAAAATGGAGTCTGTTAACAAAATGGCGTCACACGGGTCCTTTCAGAACTATTGTTTCCAACCCTACATACGGTCCTTCCTATCTCAGTATATGGGCCCAAATTTCCACTCTCTGGCTTAAGGCAAAAGCTTTGGAGGTGTCCTGATTCTTCTTTTAGTTAGATCTTCTATCCATCCCTACCACCAAGTCCTGCAAGTCTATCCCCACGGCAAGTCTTGAACCTGTCCAGTCTCTCTAGTTTCTACCACTGGCCTCTGGGGAGCCGCCCCCTCTGTGGACTGTGGGGGAGACATTCAGAGGAGCCAGGGAGGCTGTGGGCTCTGAGTGTTCTGCAGCCACTTGTCTGGCAGTGGACTTGAGAGGAGGAGGGTGAAGATGTGCTGGGTCTCGCTGAACACTTCTACGTTTCACCATCTCTGCAAGTGACTGAAAAAAGCTCTTAAGGGAATAATGGACACCGTACTACTTCCGCCTGCAAATCACACACAAATTCTTCTTTTAGCCAACTCCAATTGGAAGCCTTTAAAAAGGGGGGGTGGGTTCTAGGAAGCATAGTTTTCAGTGAACAAGTCAGCAAGCACATTCCCATTGCACAGTCCCCTGACGGCTCAACGTAAAGAAACCACGTGATCGTATCTGTCATATCACTCTGCTCAGTCCTCCATGGAGTTGCTATGTTCTAAATGGTTTCCTGTGGCCTTTTCTACCGGAAATCCAGCACAGGAGTATAAAGATAGTGCATCTCCAGCACCTAGAACGGTGTCTAAGTCCATTCAGGTTGTCAACAAAAATACTATAGATTGGGTAGTTTGTTAACAACAGAAATCTATTTCTCACAGCTGGTGTCTGGTGAGGATTGGCGTCTTGCTTCATAGACGGCCTCTTTCTAGCTGTGTCCTCATATGTGTTGGGGTTGAGGGAGCTCTCTGGGGCACCAGTTCCATCCACGAGGGTTCTACTCTCATGACTTCATGACCTCCCAAAGGCCCTACCTCCTAATACATCATTTTTGGTCTATGGCACACAGGGAGTGAATGGCCCATGGTATTGAGTAAATTCCTTCCCTTCTGCTGCTACCCTGACTTTAATAGCCCTCTATTTTTGGATCTATTACTTATTTTCTTATGCTAACACCTTATTTTCACAGGCTAATTTCTTTTATTAAATAGAATTTAATAGCATTTTTTCCATTGCAAGTAAAAAAAAAATTCCCACTCAAATTGACTTCAGTAAGGGGCAATCTATTGGTTCATATATTGAAATTGAGAAGTCCAGAGATTTTTCAGACATATCTGATCCAATGTCACTCAGATTTGTCCTGCTCCCTCTGTTGGTTTCAATCTCAGACAGTCTTTCCAGGTCCTGCCTGGAAGCTAAAGGCTTCTCTTCTCATGGGTTCCAATAGTTTTTTCTTGCTAGTAGTTTCCATGAAGGTCCTAGGGAGAAACATTCCTGAAGAAACATTGAAGAGCTGTTAAGAGAACAAAGGGAAATGGATGCCCGCTAGGAAAGTACATTTTCTCACAACAGATTTGTTTGTGGGGATTAAGAGATGATATTTTAAAGTTTCTGGCATGTAGAAAGCCTCAGTTAATGAGACTTGCTTTAACAATAATTAATATTGTCATGCAATTATTCTTACTCCGTAAAAATGTTTTATACTGTAGGATACCAAATCAATGCTAGATATCATTATTTCCTTCAGAGTTCAGCAAATGTAGACAGCTCATTTCAGGAGCGGAGAGGAAGAGCCCTCATCTCTTAAACCCCTGGGGCAGGGCTTTCTCTCTGGGTGGCCAGGTGGGAGGGGAGGCCTGGTCTTCCTGTAGTTCTGAGCACCAACACTTGGTGGCAGCCTTCGCCCACTCTGCCCTTCCTAGCCAGGGTCAGTTCCTGCTCTGGGCTTCCCCTGGGAGTCTCAGGCTCCCCATCCCTCTGCCGCCTGGCTGACATTTTCCTTTATGTGGACAGGGGTGGTCACATGTGGGTAGACATAGCAGAGGACTTTAGTCCTGTGCCAGGGTGCAGGGAGGAGCTGGGGAGGCTTTGGCAGGTCTGGAGCATCTCCACCAGCAAGTTGCAGGTATGTGATGAACAGACTGGGCAAGGGACCAGTGGACATTTGTCTGTCTGCACTGCGCTTGTTGGACATCCTTCCTCTGTTGGAGGAAGTTCCAGCCTCTGAGTCCTACCTCCCGACAGGTGAAGGCTGAGGGCTTTATCTCCAGGCTTCTTTCCAGTGACCGGGAATGGTGAAGGTTAAGGTTAGGTAGGGTTGGGGGGGATCACCAGACCCCTCCTATCCAGAGGTGACAGAGGGTCTTCCCTGAACCCACTTTGCTGGCAACGATGGTGGCAGAGGCACTGACTTTTTCTTTGGGGGCAGGAGATGGAGGAGGGGGTGGTTGGTTGTAGTGGCTGGAAAGTCAAGTTTTGGGTACAGAGGTGGCACTGCAGGGGGACACAGTCAGTGGTGGCTTTCTCATAAGGCCAGCTGTGCAGCATTTTGGTGACTGTTGCCTTTGGAAGCTTGGCCTCCCACAGTTCTGTGAGTCACCCAATATCCTTATTAGCATAACCTCTTTGTTCTGTTTAGTCAGCCAGACTCCGTTCTGGATGCATGCGGCTAAATACCCTGACTAATATAAACAGTAATGCTGCTGTGTCATATGCCAAGTACGGGGCCTCTTTACATTTCAAACAATTCTATAAGATAAGAATCCTCGTTTTATAGAAGAGGAACTTCGACCTTGGTTGCACACCTTGGAAATACCAGGGCCTAGATTCTAACACAAGATCTGTTGCTCTTTGGAACGTGTGCTCTTTCCTGAGTTGCATCAGGGTGGGGACATCGTCCAGCACATCCACCACGGCACCCTCGTGACCCAACATGGTGCGAGACCTCCTGGGTGCTTGATAGATATTTGACCTTAATAAATACTGACCTAATAAATGAATGCAAATGCCACGTTCTCTTTTCTTGGAGCGTGTTGGGCTTCAGTCCCCTCTGGAGGCATGCAGGGTTTGTCTTTGGAAAGTGTCCCCTCTCCCGGCACCCCCTATCTCTGTGCATTCTGACTTTTGCTACTCAGTGTCTAAAACCAAGTTCGTGGTCTATCTTCAATGGTGGTGAGAATTTGCTCTCTCTACATTCAGTGCTCCAGGCTTCAGTGGTTGTTGCTATGAAAGAAATGTAGAATTTGAACCGGGTTATCTGTGTGCCAAGGCCCCTGTCTCCTCTCTCCATGTCTGAAGAGTGGCTGCCCAGCCTCTTCTCAAGGGCACCCACAGTGCACTTTTAAGCTCACTGCAGTTGACAGAACGGTCTTCCTCTGGTTTGCCTGCAGCGTAGGTACAATGTGGGCCTTTAGGAGTATTACATAGCAAGTCTGCCCCCCTTTCTAAGTGATAGCCCTTCCACCATGTGAAACCTGCGTTCTGCCCCCACTGCCCTCCTGCCCTTCCCTCAGAGCTTCTTCCCCTAGTGAAACATACCCAGCTCTTCCCCTGATGCTCCTCAACATGGCGCTGAGTCCTCCCCCTCCAGTGGCTCTGCCTGGTCAGGCCCCCTGGCCAGCGCTTCTCCTTGGATCTGGCATGGAACCTGGAACCCGTAGCACAAATGTAGGACCACCAGATCAGGGCAGACTGGTGGCTCACAAATCTTTGCTGTGGATACTGGCTCACATCCTGGCTATGTGACTTTGGGTAAGTAACCAAACCTCTCTGTGCAGCAGTTTCCTCATCTGTAAAATCGTATCTACCTCACATTTTTTCTAGGGACCAAATGAGTAAATATTTGTGGAGCACTTAGAACAGTGCCAGAGGAAGTGTTATAGAAGTGTTAAATACAAATAAGCTGTCAATTTCAACATCACAAGTATTTTTCGAGTGTCTACACTGCATCGCCTCTCGGATTGTTCGGATAGCCTATTTAAACCCCGTCGTCCCTTTTTTCCTGTTTAAAATATGCCCTGCTGCTGTGCCCCTTCTCGTTGGTGGGTTCTTTGGGGGTTGGTTTTCAGAGCGCAAGGGGAGTTTACTTCTGTCCCTGTGACCCGCACACTCTCAGCTGCGGTTTCCTCCCACAGCTGAGGCTGAGCGCCTTTGGGACGCTGCTTCCGCCTTCCGGCATGCGTGCTGAAGGGTGCTGAGCCCTGGGAGGTGCCTTGCTGGCATCCAGACCCATGGCTGCATCTACAGCACTTCCTGTCTGTCCACACGGGTCCAGAGCGCCTCCTGAACAAGTGTTTCCCTGGCTCTTAGCGGGAAGGTGCTGGTACCTCAGGCCAGGCACCCAGCCGCCCACCTGCATTTCTACATGTGGCTCAAGGACCAGCTGCAATGGACTCTCGCCTGCCCAGACCTGCAGGCCCCGTGTGTCTGGGTTGCAGGAATGAGCAGTTCAAGCCGTACCTCGGGGAGCAAGGAAGGCTGGTGAGGGGGCTGGAGGGGCGTGGCTGGCCATGCAGGAGGCCGACAAATATCAACCCTGCCTGTAGCTGTGGCTGCCCCAGAGGCTCTTACCTTGTCTCAGAGGAACTGCTTGCTTTTCTACTTCAGAGGCAGCACACGCAGGATGGCAGAGCTCTGGGCTAGAAATGGAAGCCCTCTCAGGAAGATTCCTCACCTGCCGGCCTGAGAGATCTTTGAGGTTTTGTCCCCTACACTCACTGCCACCTCTCCAGTGCACTGTGGAGGACTGTCATCACAGGAGCCACCCCAAACAGACAGGACCCTGTGGGTTGTCTTGTTTTGAGCCGGGATTGACAGCTCATCTGCCCAGGAAGATGAAATAGCACAGTACTGTCTGTCCCCTGGTCACCAACACCAGGCCTGGGGACCAAAGACCCTTCCCAGATCCCACTCTGTCTGTTCCCAGCCTCCGACCCTCTAAGAGGTCTGCCCTGTTAGAGAGAAGACTCTGAAGAAGGAGTTCTGAGGGGCTTTGCTGGTCACCAGATGACCACACTGAGATGGGCACAGGTAGACCCATTAGCCATGTTCCTGCCTTTCAGGGTTCCCCCAACTCCAGTCTTCCCAGCTCTGCCTCCACCATTGAGGTGCCGCTCACTGACTGGACATGGTCACCAGCCTGGCAAGGAGGAGGGTGGAGACCCATAACCAAGGGCTGGGCAGGCGTGTGAGCCTTGTGACTGACCCTCCCCTGCCCTTGCTGTGGACTTCCGCCAGGGTCCTGGGCAGTGGGCACTGCTGTGGGTGTCGCCCCCATCTGCACGCACACACACACATGCAGGTTTTGGATAAGATGCTGGGATAAAGGAGTGATTAAGATAGATGTAGAACTTTCCCAGGAGAAGTCAGTGAGCAAGAGAAACAAATTAGGGTGTGGTCTTAGGCTATAGCCACACAGTGTGTTTTTTATCTGTTTGTTTGTTTGTTTAGAGACATCATGTTGCCTTGGGTAGAGTGCTGTGGCATCACAGCTCACAGGAATCTCAAACTCCTGGGCTCAAGCTATTCTCTTGCCTCAGCATCCCAAGTAGCTGGAACTACAGGCACTTACCACAATGCCCAGCCATTTTTTTTTTTAAATTGTAGTTGTCATGGTTGTTTAGATGGCCCAGGCTGGGTTCGAACCCACCACCCTCAGTGTATGTGGCTGGCACTGTAACGACTGTACTATGGTTACCGAGCCACACGCAGTGTGTTAAAAATATTTTATAGACTGTATTCTGTGGACACCAGCCACAGTACTATAGTAGAACCTTGGAGACCCTCTCTGGTCAAGCTGGAGCTATCTGAAAATTCCTGCATGGGGGACTAGGGTGACAGCAGCTCCTTACAACACTGAGGACCTATTTCCATATTTTAACAACCTGATAGGAACAAACCAGCAAGTGCCAGCTGCACGCTGGCCCTGGACAGAACACAGACCAGCAGGAGCCAGCCAGGCCCAGGTGATGGGAACGGCTTACCTGAGCAAAAGACATTCAAACTGAGCCTGGGGATGGAGATGTGCTGGGTTTGTGTGGGCATCCGGCAGGTGCTAGAGAGAGTTCCAGAGAAAGCAAGAATCACTGCTGGGGTGCGTGGGGGCACAGAGGAGGGGTAGAGCATGGTGTAGCTTGGGAAATAACATCTTTAATAACACTTTCTTCTTCTTTTTTCTTTTTTTAAGAGACAGAGTCTCACTTTGTTGCCCTCAGTAGAGTGCTGTGGTGTCACAGCTCACAGCAACCTCCAGCTCTTGGGCTTAGGTGATTCTCTTGCCTCAGTCTCCCAAGTTGCTAGGACCACAGGTGCACGCCACAATGCCCAGCTATTTTTTTTATTGCAGTTTGAACCCGCCACCGTCAGTAGATGGGGCCAGTGCCCTAACCACTGAGCCACAGGTGCCGCCCAGGAAATAACATCTTTTCACAGTTTCTGGCAGGTGGAATGCGAATGGAGAACAGTGTGAGGGAAGCTAGGGTAGGTACTTTGGGGTCTTAGCGACATTAAGAGGGTTGAGGCTGAGACCCTAATGTGGTGGATATTAGAACCCCACGGAATGGCAGATTGAAGAGACTTTGAGTTCAGTATTAGAAAAAAAAATTGACTCGTGTTCATTGACAGTCTCAGGCACTCACAAACTGGAAGGGAAGGAGCCGGCAGGGTGGGGCGCTAAGTACTTGGAACAAGCTGCCCCATGTTTTTAGGACTCCGCCTCGATGCCAGCTCCTCTGAGCTCTCCCCTGGCCGCCCCGCATGGCAAGGCAGCTCCTTTGAGCCTCAAACCTCAGGGCACATCTCACTTTGCAGCACGCGTTACCACCGACTCATTTTACGTATTTATTTATAATCTAAGCTCTCGGGAGGGGGTCTTTGTTTGCATCTGAAAGGATATTGAATGAATGAGGAAAGGCCCCTTGAAATAGAAGGCAAAGGCCAGGGTTCCAGGAAAGGGGTTGGCTTTAGAGAGGGGAGATGTTGCCTGTCACTACAGGAGTGAAGGATGAAGGGACGATGTGGCTGCAGGTGGGTAGATTGGATGCGGGGACCTGAGGGTGTCCTTTTGGGACGGCGTCTCCTTTCCCTTAGAAGGAGGAAGCGAGACCCCTAACTGAGATGAAAGGGGTGGTTGAGGGAGGAATCAGCTTGAGGAAAGTGAAGACATTTGTAGAGAGGAGAATATGAGTGCGTCGCTAAGAAATGTCAGTGGGACCACCAGGCAGTGTGGACAGCCTCATTGAGAGCCACCAATGTGCCTGGTTATGTGGTTTTTCTTGAATAGCACCCAGGTGATCAGGCGTAAGTAGAGATGGCAGCCACGTGATCTTCCATCGCGTTCTACAAGACAGGTGCAACTTGATGACATTGAGGCAGGGAGTCCCTGGACTCAGTGAGGTGTGTTTGACACGGGGGAGCACGGAATTGAAGGTGGGAATGTGGGAGGTAAAGAGAATGTGGGAGGTAAATGTCACTGGAGGTGAGGAGGTGATGCCGAGGGGCATAGTGCGGGCCAAGAGAAGAGGCAGAAATGTCACTGGAGGTGAGGAGGTGACGCCGAGGGGCGTGTGTTGGAGGGGCTGCCCACATAAGGGACTGAAGTCACCCAGAGTAATGGTGGACGGTGAGAGAGGAGGACCAGGGGCTAACGGACTTCACAAGAAAGTGCAGAGTCAGGAACCGCACGTGGCACTGGTGGCTCGGAGGACCAGGGCTGAGGGAATGAGTCTGGAAGTGACAATCAGGAGCAAGCATGACATGCTCCTGTCTCTGGCCCCAGGTCACTCAGGGTGCAGAATAGGTAGCAGCCTCCAGGAGTAAGTGTTCCGAGGGGAGAATCAAGTAAGGGAGGGTGACACAGACCCTCACTAATGGGGAAGGAGAAAGCACAGGGAGGTTTGCTGATTATCTTAACGGAAATTCCAGAGCCTAGAAAAAGAATTTTGGGGGCAGGAGAGATATGGAAATGGAACACCCTCCACCACCACCGTCTTCTATCCTTTAGAATCACTCTTAGTTATTACATGGCTGCATCTACTAGGCTAGGCCGCTGTGTTCTCACCTTTCCTTCCCTTCTTTAGCATTATTTCAGAAAAGTCAGCCTGGCAAGGAGATGGCAAAGTGCAACAGACCCCCATGCTCATTTTGCATACAAGCTGCCCCAGGACATCTGCCCTAGCACACAGGTGTGTGACGTCAGGCCAAAGAGATTCTACAAGCAAGCTTTCTGGAATATTCATTGAACTAAGTGAGAGCTTAGTACAAAGTATTGGGCCACGTGCTGCCTTGCCTTGGAGAATAAGTATTTTCATGAAGGGTGCACAAAGTGCTAACCCAGTCCCCTTAAGAATCTCTGCTGCCATCACTTCTGCCCCACTCCCCACCATCATCATGCTGCCCCTCTCAGCACTATGCAACCCCTTTTCTGAGAGGCCCCATGCTTAGCTGGCTACCTCTGACTTGTCTCCTGATTGAGCTGAGAGCAGATATGGTCTCCCACAAAGATGTGCTGGGACATGTGGCCCCACGCCCTCCTGGGTCTCTGTGGCCAGATAGAATGCCTGTGCTCCTTTTCTCCAACCCAGCCTGGACCTAGGAACTGAGCTGTGCTCAGGAAGCTCTACCTATTAAAGTTACTGTAAGATGTGTACTCACCTGCAAAGGGGTTCGACAATTGCAGGCACTGAAGCAAAATGAGAAATAATTTGTGTAAGCTCGAGGAAGTGGGGGAAAACATGGATCACTTTAGGACCCATTAGTAGTTCAGCAAGGTGGGGACAGAGGCACAAGTTGGAGGATTTCAGGGGTTGAGGCTGGGGCATTTAAGCAAGACCTCGAGGTGGGAGCATCAGCCTTGTTAAGGAGTTTGTGTTTTCTCCTGAGGGTAGCTGGGAGCCATCGAAGATCTCATTGGGAGGAGGAAGAGGTGGCATGATGAGATTCCCAGTCTTCACAGGCCATTCTGTCCAGAGTGAGGCCAATGGACTGGAGGCCCCCTGACAAAAGCTGCCGAGGCCTCTCTCATTATCTAGCTTCTAGCTCAGCTTGTGAGACCTTCCCCTGGAGGGACCTGAGGGGACCTTACTTTTCATTGGCTGGGCCGGAGAGACTCTGATCACTCAGGGGCACCCTCCTCTGCCTGCTCCAGTATTACCAGGGATGAAGCTGGGTTCTTCCTACGAGGCAGTCCTCACATCTGGGAGGAAGAGGGCATGAGCGCCTGGGCTGCAATGGGGAACACTCACTAGAGTGGAAGAGGGTGTGCAAACACCCAGGGTGACAAGGATCCCAGGACATCTCTTCCCAGCTACAAGGGAAAAGCTGTTCTCCAGGCTCTGAGAGCATACTCCTGCCTGCCAGCCTGCAGGATAGGTGGCTGCAGGTGCCACCGGAGGAGGGGGCCACTGTGGAAAAGAGACACTGAGTCTTGTCCCCTAAGGTGAGGCTGCAGGTGGGGTAGCTGGAATTTCAGACAAATCTCCTGAGCTAGAGCTGCCTGTGCGTTTTCCTTTCTGTGCCCTCTTCCTAGTTCTCTCCTTATTCTACGTTCATTCCTTCACCAAGACCCAGGCCATATGCTGACAGGTCCTGCGCATGGCTCCAGTCTGGACCTCCCCGATGGCGGCCTGCTCACAGTCTCTGCTCAGGGGTTCATGGGTATCTCACACTCAGAGTGTCCAGAGCCAGATGTTGCATCTCCCAAATCTGCATCGTTTTCCTTCCTTTAGAAAGTAAATAGCTACTCCCCCAAATGTTTAGACCAGTGTTTTTCAACCTTTTTAAAATCTCACCATGCACTTGAACGTCTGTGGCACACTTAAATTATGTTGATTAAAAAAAAAAAAAAGAGTGCAAACCAGAATATATTTCCTGTGATTTGAACTTCTTTAGAAAATAATTTCATTAATGATCTTTTAAAATTTGTGTGGCTCACTGAAGATCCTCTCACAGCACACTGGTGTGCTGCGGCACCCGGGTTGAAAACCTCTGGTTTAGGTCTAAGGCTAGAAACCATCCTGAGGCTGCCGCTCTCAAAGCCCCAATCCAATCCATTACCAATCTTGGCTTTACCTTTAATCTATATCCAGAAACTGGCCCCTGCCCAGCCTCCCAGTGGACCCGGTTTGCTCTGAGCAGGCACCTCGTGCCCTGCAGATCACTGCCCTAACTGGTACCCTTACTTGCTCACCAGTGGCCTGTTGTAAACTCTGCAGCCAGAGTGCTCAGGTCATGTCAGGCTTCTGCTCAAATTTCTCTTGGCTTTCCATCTCAGCTGAAGAAAAATGCAAAGACCCTATGTGATCTGGTTCATGGAAACCTCTGACTCATCTCCTGCCTCTGTACCCTCTTCCCCCTCCACCTCTTGCTTTTGGGCAACCACCAAGTCTCACCTCTTAGCACACACCTTCCTCTCTGCCTGAGCTACCTTCCCTCAGATATCTGCATGGGTCAGTCCTCACATCTTTCAGGTCACAGCACAAATGTCACCTTTTCAGGAAGGACTATCCTGACTGCCCTGTATAACACAGCTTAACCTCCTTACCTGGATTCATAGCACTTACTGTTCCCTGATTTCAATGTGATAAGCTAAATAATGCAATGATAACAAATCCCCAATCTCAGTGGCTTCTAATATAAAGAGCTAGCCAGCCCCACGCTAGAGCCATCTTGTACTAGCTCCGGAGAACCAATTGTTAAGTTTTCAGGAAACATAGCCATAGTTCATAGTTACATTATATAAAGTGAAAACTAACTAAATTATATTTTAAAAGGCAATAATTATGGTGCATCACTTCTAATTTTGCATTTTACTATTACATTAAAAATTATTATTCCTACGTAGTACTATCACCTCTGCATTTGCGGTTATTCCTGTCTGTCGTCTCTGTGTGGGGGAAATACAGTGCGAGATGATCACATAATGCTGTGTATTTTCTACCTAAGGCCTCATCTGGTGACGCCATGTTGACATGAGCCACGTTGAGAGTATTTACTCATTGCTGAAACCAGTAAATGCTACAAATCAGGGTTTGATTTGTTTTTTCTTCGGTGCTTGTCTAGACTTACGAAAGTAATGGGAAAAATATTTTATGATGCAGATTAAACTTAAAAGTGTGCCGTGTCTGCAGCTGTTACACTGTGAACAGCAGCAAAACAATCGAGACCGTATTCTATTAGTATTCAAACACGTATGCTCGATTCAACAAAGAAGTCACTCACACCGTAAATGAATGAGTCAAGTTCTGACCATATGTCTTCATTGTTTCGTCTTATTTGCATAACTGAACATATCCACTGACATTCAGGTTGGTACTATACTCGTTTGTGAACTGGAACTACAAGCTGATTATGGATACAGGACTTCAGCAAAAATGAACCTAAGCGTTCTGTATCAGTTGGAGATAAGTGCGATTTCAATATAGGGTACTGTAGATTTTATTATTTGTAAATTGCATCCTTTAAATCAGCGACATTTGTAATAAACACACACACGCACGCACACACACACGTTGCTGCTCCTCTGTTGGAGAGCTGGCTGTTGAACACTTTCTCCCTCATGCACATATGTGTCCATTGGGGGCCATCGGGTCACATCCCTTGCTCTGGGCCCTGGTAATGGCTCTTCCACCACCCGAATCACTGATGATTGCCACATTGAAGGCTCTGCCTGGAAGGGTCACGCATCTCTTCTGCTCACGTTCCCTTGACAGAGCCAGTCACACGGCCATGCCTCCTCTCACGTGTGCAGAGAAGTGCAGCCTACCACGTGCCTGGAAAGAGCACAAGAACTGGGACTCGCCTGGCCCAGCTTATTAGATGTTGACTGGCCCACTCCCCTATTTAATGTAACTTCCAGGAGGGGACAGACATCTCGTTGGCTGCTGTATCCCCAAAACCATCGATGTACGAGCTACCGAGAGACCCTGAGAGGAAACTGAAGGGAGAAAGGGTCTGGAAGCTGCTCCCCCAGATCAAAGGAGATGGTTATCATTTCCCATTTTCTCCAAATCTGGAAAAGCAATGTGATTTGGTCTCTGTCTTCCCCACCTCCCACCACATGCAGCGAGAAATCTGTAGCCCAGGAAATCCCAGGTGTGCGAGGCTGGGTCACTACTGCGGGCAGGTGAGCCCCCGGGGGCTCGGAATTGAGACAGCATCACCCTCCCGGGTCTTGCACGGGCAGGGTAGGCCTGAGAGTGGCCTCTCCTTACGTTTTGGGCCCCAGGAGTCACCTTAGTTGTGGCCCTGTGCTAAATGTCCTCCACGAGCTCCCCGTAGACGGCTTAATGGACAATCCCAACTCTAGCAGCTGCTTCTTCCAGACACGAGCAGACATTAGGATGTGCCCGAGGACTCTGAGCTGAGTTTTATTCATTCTTTGTCTACCTCAGACCCTATGATAAATTCTAGGGGTCAAATGACGGCTCCAAGTGCTGAGATGTGGGGCTAAGCGACGGAGGGAAGCTTTGGGTATTGTGGAATAAGCCTCATGGCCTTATTGTTGACATCCTGGAACTCAGGCATTGGCTGTCACTGGCTGTATGGATTTGGTGGTTTGACACCTGGGTTGTCCAACAGCACTAACTCCCACTGTTCCATTAATGGAGTACCTACTATGTGCTAGTACCCCACTGGGGCTTCACACAAGGTGTCATCAATCTGCAACTCAGCTCCTCTCACTTGGTATTTCCTATCTGTCAGAAGGGGAAATTGAGGCTCAGGGAGATGAAGTGACCCTTCCAAAGTCAATCAGGAGCTGGCAGGACTAGGATTTGAGTGAAATCTTCCTGAATCTGACGTCTGGCCTCTCTAAACTACGACTCCTCTATTAACCTGCGAGGGGAAAATAAAATAGAAACCATCCTTCAGGCAACATGAAATGAAGACAATTAGGACTTAACTAATCTTGTTCACAAGGTTAAAAAAAAACATACCGCAGCCGTGTCCACATTTAAGTCACGTAACAGACTCACTGAATAGAAATCAATCCCAGCTTGACCACAAGAGTTTTTTTTTTTCTTTTGATTTTTATTGAACACAAGTATTCTGACAGAATGCAAAGTCAAAATTCTCAGTTAGTACTCAGTATTTACACCAGTGAGAATGGAAACAAAGGTGGTATTGATGTTTCACTTGGTAAAAAGTTTTATAACAAGAGAGAAGGCCCCCAAAGTACAGAATGCTGGGTAGGGATGTTAATGGAGGTTTGAAACCACCATCCGGACAGACAGCCGAGAGTGAGAACCTGGGACTTGGAAGGCTCCATAGAAAAGTGTGAAAATAGAGTTCCACTTCAAAAGCTGCACTATGTACACCACGGCCCTCCAGGGGCCCTCGAGTGCCCCTCTAGCAGAACTTGGCCTTGCCGGTCTTTATGTGAATACATGTGTATGGTACATACACATATAGACACATAGATATTGGAAACTGGTGGAGTTGATCCCTCCTTCCAAAAATTAAAAAAGGAAAATAAAAGCTTTTGTCTCTTAACATAAAAGATAGAACATTTTGCAAAGAAGATGACTCCCTCTTTGACTTTTGAGAAAGCATCGTGGGTTTTGGTTTTGCTTTGTTAATTTTTAAAAAGGAAAACTCGTGCATGCGGAGACAAACCTTGGTGTCAAGGGAGAGAGGCAGAGTCTTGGGGTCCAGGTAACGCTGGAGCCGGGGTTTGGGGGGGTTCAGCTGCCCGGGGCCAGGTTGTCCGAGGGCTGACTGTACCTCTGTCTCTTCCTAACCGTCAGAACCAAAGTCAGTTTGCCTAACCACAGCCACTTGGAATGTACTGCACAGTCTTGATGAGGTATGGCAGGGGCTCGGCCTGGTCGGTCAAAGCCATCAACATCATGAAGATGAGGACCCGGTTCCCCCGAACAGTTTTGTGACAGAAGAGCCCGCCCCTCCCTGCTGGGCTCCCCTGTGTCTCACGTTCTGCTGTGTTCTCTCAGATCTGTCTTCCTGCTGCCTTTTCCTGAGGGCCCGTGTTATTAGAAATGTAATCTGCACAGGTCCTAGAATCAAAGGGGCCAGGGCTGTGTATTCTGGAATCCTCCATTTCCATCCCCAGGAGCTGAGAAAATGCAAAATAACCCCACATTTAGCAAATGACAAGACCATTATGTTTCACAGTTTGAAATTATAATCTAGCATCGCCACTGATCGGCCTGCAGAAGTGTCAGAACATTGGGGAGTGTGGCCCACGGAATGGACTCAGGGGTAGTTTTGCCACCCTAACCTCTTGCTGCTTTGTACCTTACGAAAGGAACGCATGCCCGAGTACCGATTTCTGCTTACTTAGCGTCATCTTCACCATCATAATCATTTGTATTTCATTTTCTTTATTTAAAGGCTTCGATTCCTTTTAAGAGTTATTTTTGTTTCCTGAATATTTTTCTGAACTATCTGCTATACCTTCCACAACCAAACTATGTTGAAGTTTTATTTCAATACTATGACAAAAACACGTTTCACACTAAAATATTCACGCATCCACAGTGCACAAGCTTGCAGTTCTAAAGTAGAATGAGAAAAAAAAAGCAAAATTTCTATACAAAGGGCTGGCTTTTCCCTTCTCCCCCCCTCCCATCTCCCTTAAAAGTTTCTGTATTTTTTTTTTTTTCCCCACTTGGTTGCCAATCCAGGAAAGTTGTGTTATGACTCCAGACAGGTTGCTTTTTTTTTTCTTTTGTTTCTATAAATGCTGCCTAAGTGAACAGAAGGCCGATGTTACTTTACTTCAACAGATTTCCAAAAAAAGACACTAATTCCCTGAAGCACACATGGTCTTCCGCTCAAATCTAGATTCTGGGCTCAAAAGGAAATGGGATGTGTATGTTTTATTTGGCTTTCTACACAAAAGGGGATGTTTGGGGTAAAAATGTGTGATCACCAAGACCAGCCCCAACTATACAATCTTCTCTGCTTCATTCAACAAAGCCTAAGGAGTCCTTCAGAAGGAAGGGGGTGAGAATGCCTTTTTCACACATGCAGGCAGGTGGCGGCTAATGGGAAAGTGGTCTAACCCCCAAAGGAACAACAACAACGAAAAAAGAACCGAAAAATCTAAAGCAAAACCATTGCAGAATGAGATGGATTTTCACCTGAGCTGGACACAGGCAAAAACCATAGATCAGAATGGGGGAAGAGCCACTGTAAACAGTTTGCAACGATGTCCTGCGCTAAAGCAAGCCCCGTGATGATCCTACCTACCTCTACGCGGGTATGTGTTAGGTGTATTCAAAACCAAAAAGGCAGCTGTTTCACACGGACATTTCAACACAACTGAAGTCGAACGTTTGTCAAATTGTAAACACTGAAAACAAAGTTGGCAGAAAGAAAAAAGAAAAAAAAAAAAAAGAAAGAAAGAAAAATAGATGTCTGAATACTGCAAATTGAGATCTACCCCCAGAAGCTGCAATTTGGCATTCTTCCTACAAAACAAGAGTCTACGTGGGAACTGAATTCAGCTAGAAAGGGTGGCACACTTTGCATACTGAACAAATACAAAGTGAACAGAAATTATAACTTATTTATGAGGTTTTACAGAGTTCGAACTCGACTGAAAGTATAAAAATAAACTGTGGACTTTGTTCATTCGGTCTGTCTTAGTGCCTGAAAGTTCTTCTCTGAAACTGGTCTGTGCCAATTGGGTAACACCAAGTGTGGTCTTCCTGAACCTAGATCTTTATTTTTTTCTTTTCTGAGCTTCCTAGATTCTTAATTTGGGGTCCTTTTGTTTGATTCTTTAATGGTCTCAGGGAACGGAGTGTCCTAGTTTGGCTGTGGGTTTAACCTTTTTGTCTCATTTTCTTACAAGTGAGTGCACAACAGAGGAACCCTTTCTATAAACCTACAAAAAGGGGATCCTGTGTTTATCTGTTTAGTTTTTTTCTTTTAAAGGCAAAAGACGCTAGAGGAATGAGATACATGTGTGTGTGTGTGTGCGCGTGTGTGTGTCCGTGTGATATTGGAAATGCTCTGGTGAAGCTGTTGTGTCACTTTTGTTTGGATCTTTGCTCGGTTCCCGTCACCCATCATGCTTTGCTCTCATTCTCCTTTGTCTGTGTGGCGTCGTTGGGGACCGTCTTGACTTCGGCTGGCGCTGGCTTCGTCTCTGTCTCCTGGCACTCCGACTTTGCTTCTACAGGGCCTTTCCTGCAGAGAATCAGGGAAACAGCACCACTGAGACCAGGGTCTGCAGACAAGTCACCCCTTGAACCAGGCCCTGGAGGGAGGGGGGCTCTGGTTTCCAACCTTGGGTGCATGTCACAATCAGCCAGGAGCTCCAAAAATCTCCCAAACCTGGGCCATGTTCCCAGAAATCCTGGTTTAATTGGTCTGGATGTGGTGATCTCTACAGGTACTTGAGTGATTCTACTGTACAGCCAGAGTTGAGAAGCCCTGAGTTGGAACAAGTCCTTCCCTGTTCCAGCCCTAAATCAACAGCAGGGGCTCTGCTTTTACCTGGAGTGTTGGAAGGGGGTAGCAGAGGCAGCCTCCTCCTCCCCCTGACCGGCCACTGTGGCAGCAGTGGGGTTGATACAGAAGAGGCTCGTTGGCTGGGCTCCTAGGATGAGTTGGGGGCCCCTTTGGGAGTGGCCAGCTCCTGCCTGTCCCTCCCTCGCCCTGAGCTCTATGTTTCGAAGAGCTGTCCCTATGGCTTGGCCAGGTAAGGAGGGGGACTCTGTTGCTCAGGCAGCTTTCCATGGGAGTCTGGGAGGGACTGGAGTGGGCCTGCGTGTTATGTGGGAGTGGAGGGCAGCTGTGTTGGCAGGGTATCAGAATCCTTTTGCCACCCTATGCTGAGATTCAGGGCTTCCCTATGAGAACCCCTGTGGCTCTTGGTGGTAGCCCAGCAGCATATCTGAGGGGCACCCCCAGGAGCCTCTATAAAAACCGGGGTCTGATGCTGCCTCCATTAGTCCCAGAAGAGAGTTGGGTCTGAGGCTGCTCTGGGTGGGTGGAGAGCCTAGCCTCCACTGGGACCGGTGCCACTTCACTTTGGCATTGCACTTCAGGAACCTGAAAGGTTAAGGACTTTCCCTCCAACTTACAGACCTCCCAGCCACCCGGGGCTCAGGACCCCTCATCTTCCCAGGCACTCTAAGGGGAGGGTGGCCATCTCAACCAGCGTGTGCTGGGGCCTCAGGGCCGGCCTCTTTCCTCCTTGCACAGTGGTGCCTCTCTGGAGGGACTCAGCCTGGCACTGGACAGCCACTGACTGGGGCTCTGGGGTGGCTGATGAGGGCACCTTAGCCTCCTTCACTGGCTTCCCAGGTTATCCTCACCAATGGCCCAACTGCAAGGGCTCCCCCAGGGAAAACAGAAGCTGCTGCTAGGATGATAAGGACAAGTTATAATTAACATGGCCTAATTAGTGAGCAGACGGCGCCTGCTCGCTGGGGCCCGGCTGCCTGTCCCCTGCTCTCTCTGCCTCACCCCGCCCCTTGGTGAAGTTGACAGTTGCCTCAGAGAAGCCCTGGATGAGGCTGAAGACACATCTAACAAGGAGGACATAGCACAGCACAAACGCACACCACCACGGGACACAACGGGACGACAGCAGACACAGAGAGGCCGTACTCGGTCTTTGCTGGTGCAGGCGAGACAGAGCTGTCTGCAGTGGAAGGAGCAAGCTCAGGGGCTTGTCCACTGGCCCCAGCGGCGGGAGCAGGAGAGCCCAGGGCTGCAAAAACATCCTTTGCAAGGTCAATATCTGGGGTCTTGAAGTTCCCTTCGTCCATTTTAAAGTCCTCGCCCTGGGAAGGGTTTGTGGCGCTGGCGGAGGCAGCCTCGCTCTTCGGGCTAGCGAGGGCTGTGGCTGCCTCGGCAGGGCTGTTCGCGGCGCCGGGCTGGGTGGGCTCCGGGTCCGGGCCTTTGGTGCTGGGAGCCTCCTGCTTGGCCTGGGGGGCTTCTGTGGCAGGGGCGGCCGCCGCTGCTGCTAGAGGACTGGCTGCCCCGGTCGGGGTGGGGACTGGCATGGGGGCCGGCTTGCTGGCCGGAGGGGCCTTGGAGGCCTCCCCTGCACTGGGGGGGGCGCTTGGGCTGAGGACAGCCCCCTGGTTAGCCAGGACACTAGAAGACAAATTGCTAGTGGCAGGGGCTGAGGTTGGGGTGTCGCTCAGATCAACAAGGGGGGCGACCTTGGGGGCTGACGCTGGGGAAGGTGAGGAGGCAGACACACCGGGCCCCTTGGAAGGGGTGGCGTGGCCAGCGGGCACAGAGTTTGATTCAGGTGTGGCCGTGGCTGGCGGGGCAATACTGGAGGTCAGGGTGGTGGTCTCACTGGTGGGGCTGTTCTGAGCAGTGGCAAAGGTTTCGGTGATAGTGTCAGAGTTAGTGGTGACGGTGGTGACAGAAGGCAGCATGTCCTCGACAGTGGCTGTGGTGTCGGCCGGCAGCCTGTGGGAAGGACAGGAAGTAGAAGAGAATAGACAATGAAGCTGAGACGTGACAGAGAAGCAGGGGAGAAGGGCTGAAGCCAAGCAGAGGGCGGTGGGTGGGCATGCAGTCAGGCACAGGCACCGACACAGGCCTACAGAGAGACGAGGACGCTGAGAGGAAGCACGTGCCCAGGTGGGCAGAGAGGACACAGGAGACGACAGAGAACATGGCGGTCTCGAAAAGGACCTGCTCGCCCTTCCTCCCGCTGACGTTCCTCCAGCTCTCTGCACAGGGCTCCCTTCCCCTACCGACCTGTCGGGGCTTTCTCATCCCTGCCCTGGGCCTTGACTGAAGGGCAGGCTGGCTGTTCAGTTCAGCGACGACCTGCTCTGAGCTTTCTAGCTCCTCGAGGAACTGGGCCCAGCCTACCCCTCAGCCACGTCCAGGGCAGTGATGGGAGAAATCAGGAACAATCGGGCAGATGAATTCTCAGAATGGCTCTTGAGAGCTGTGGGTTCTTCCAGCCACAGATTTTGTGTTCCCGTGAAGCTCCATTCCCTCCCAACCCAGGGGATCCTTGACAGCCAGGCTGGAGTTACAACCATAGCTGGTCAGGGGCTTTGTGGGTCCTCAAAGTTTCTCAGCAGAGAAGGACCAGTGAACTTTACCAGGCCCCCACCTTCTCTCATCCTTTTAGGAAGAAAGCAGAAAACTTGAGAATTCCAAGAAATCCTAACCAGAATGAGCTAAGCCTCCTTCATTGAGGTCTTGCTCTTTTAAGCCATTTTCAGAACATGTGTGTAACTTGAGAACAGGGTGGGATTCCTGTTTACATCCTTTAAGTGCACCCATGGCCACCCCAGATGGAACCCAGAAAGCCTTCTCTCGAAGGAGAGTGAGGTCAGGCATTTCTTAGCCAAACGGGTCTTCCGGCCACGGGCTGTGGAATCCCAGCCTGCACTGCTTGGCTGGGAGCTGTGGGTGAGGGGATGGAAGGTGGGGGTAGGGGACTGAGGTAGGTGTGGGGGTCTGTACTGAGGAGGTGCCACCCCTCCCGCCCACGTACTCGGGCTCCGTCAATGGCGTGGTCTCGTTGGGCTCTGTGTGTTTCCCTCCATCATGGTTCGGGGTCCGCTCCTCCTCGGTCCGAACCTCCACGATAGGCTCCTTGGACTCGTCTTTCCTGTGGAGAGAGTCCTGCTGGTTAATCCCAGAGTAGCTGTGGGAAGAGACCCCCCTAGGGAAGGCAGCTGTGGCCCAGGGTAGCAGTGGGGGCATCTAGAGCCATCAGATTCAAGCATCTGAATCTTCCCCAGCTGTGTGACCTTGAGCATCTGATTTAAATCACCCTTACCTTAGTTTCTCACTTATAAAATGGGGCAAAGAACAGCATGACCCTGATCTAGTTATTATGGGAAACAAATGAACATGCTTAGCACAGAGTCTAGCACAGATAACTGCTCATACACACACAAACATACACATGTTGTAAGTGTGCACATGTAAGCATGTGCACACGTGTATTTATAGAGAGCCTGGTGTGTGATGGTGCTAAGCAAACTGATTTCTCTGCTCCGTCCCTTTTTGACTCGCTCCAGCTCAGACCCGCCAGTGACAGTTGCAATTGCTTCCGCTAACTGGCTCTGGATCCATTGCTCCACAGATGCTGCTGGGAGATAACAGCTGGATCCTTAGCTCTTGTGAGGACAAGAATTTCTACCTGTTTTGTTTCCTGTTGTACCTGAGGGCTTAGGAATGGGGCCCTGCCCTTAGAAGCTGCTTGTTAAACATTTGCTGATAATGTATGAATGAAGGAATGAATGAATGAATGGAAGCATGGGCAGAGTGTCCCTTGAATGCTGGCCTCTCCCTTGCAGTGCCCTTCCAGGCTGAGCTCTGACAACTCCCCTCACTTTGAGCAATATGGGGGGGTCTTCACACTTTGGTGAGTTCCAATTACGCTAGATTTGGGGCTGGGCCCAAAAGTCTATTTTTCAAACGTGTAACCCCCAGCATTCTCAACGACCATGCTTTGAGAAACTTTTCTCTAGTGTTCTTTTCCCTCTCAAGGTTCCAAATGGGGAAAGTGAAGCTGAAGGACATGTCACTGCAGGCACCAGCTGATGGCCCACAGTGGTGACCCTGGGTGCGGGCAGAGCCCAGACCTCGGCAGGGTGGGCGTGTGTACACTCACGAGAAAGCAGCTTTGCCCTCCTCCATGTCCTTGCCCTTGGCTCCGGGCCCAGCTTTCCCGCACAGGTTGACAGCAATGCACATCAGCAGGCCACACTTGTTCAGGAAGTAGCAGGTGATGTCCACGACCACCAGGAGCAGCACAAAGATGACGATGAGGATGCCCACAATGGCCCCAGTGCTCAGGCCTGAGGTGGGACTGCCATTGGCTTGAGGGGAGAGAGACAACTGGTGGTTAACAGACTAAGATGTGAGACCCCAAGACCCTGTGAGTGGCAGCCCCTGGGGGTGGGTAGGACCCATGAGACACAGGCATGGCATTCTTGTCCAGAGTGACACCTTCCTCGGGCCCTTCTATGCCTCAGTGTTGTGGCAACAAGGTTTTTCCGTATCCTCCAGACACAGGAATGACAGCTTCATCTCATACACCTGGGATGGGGGCTGCAGTCCTCAGACTCACTCCCTGTTGGCCTCCCGGGAGGTCCTGGAAGCATGCCAAACCCCACCAGGCAGCGTCTACAGACACTGGGTAATGAGCTGGAGGGCACTGCTGTGTTTCCTGGGATCAAGGCACAGGCTTTGCAGAGCAGACAGGCTGTGGTCACTGGTTTCAGATGGAGCTGAGGCCCCTGGAACAGTCAGGGACAGGGTCTCAAGGGGGTGGCCAAGAGCTCTTGGGGCTTTCTCAAAGATCGTGGGGACATCAGACATAAAGGATGTCCAATTCTCTATTTTCTCTCCCTCTCTAAAGGGGTCTGACATCACTTTGGGTTCATGGTTTACCCTCCTTTGCTGATCCCCAGGGAGAAGAAGAAAGCCCACATGACCCTGGACATGTGGAGGCCTCTGCAGGCCCAGTGGACAAGAGGTCTGGGTATACTCACCATCTGAGATCTCGGGCATGCCTGGTCAGGCTTCAGGAGAACCCGCGGATGCACCAGAGATGCATATCCACCAGACAGGCACGCTCACATCAGGACACACGCCCATACGGACAGACATACGCTCTTGCATTCAGCATCTCCAAGCACCTTTGTTCTGGCTGGGCTCTCTCTGCAAGACTCAGCCTGGGTCTTTCTCCCGGGGGGCCTATCTACAATCCCACAAGGACGTGGGATTGATGGTGCCCCAGAAGGACCCAGGCTCAGTTCCCTGGGGCCCAGGAGCTCACTGCACACTCACAATCTACACTAGTTGCCCGGGATCAATCTCTCAACTCCCTAGTGGTTCCCACCAGTGTGTGGAAGATGAGTGGTCACACTGCCGGAAGCTCCAGGTGGAGCTCTGTCTTAGGTCAGTGTGGAAACAATGACACTGGCCTGAAATAGGCACTACCAGTGGTGGAGGGACCTGGTTCTAGGACTGGTGGCCCTGCCTCCCCACCAGAACTTGTCTGAAGCCTGCTGTGCTCTCAGGGCCCACTGAGGTCACCCGGATCTGTGGTTCAGCCCCAGCTCATCTCACTAGACTTTACTGAGTGACTCATCAGATAATGGAACAAATGTGTAACCCAGGATAACTGGCACCACAGGTGGGTCACGCGTTCTTTGTTTTTCACGTTTGGGGTGGTGGTGGGGTGACTCCTCTGGTTGCCCCAGGGATCTCTGCCAAGGTACTGTTGTCCTATTCCACTGGCCCTTATTTCAAGCTTTAGTTCAGGATATGAGTCACTGACCCAGTACACCAGAAATTCCCCAGCCTCTTCCTTAGCACACTAGGCACAGCCGGGCCTGAGCAGAAGACTCCCCAGCTCACGTGTACTTTGGGCCCTTTGAGACTCTGGCCTTCCCCTCAGCCTTCCTCCTCAGGCTCTCTGGCTGGTCCCTTCCTATCCTGCACTGAAGACCCTTGTCCATTCCCCGGTGATGTCCTGAGACTGGCAGAGGGCTCTGTGCCCAGATGACTGATGTCTAGGCTTTGGCCTCTGGATCCCACTGTCAGCTAGCCTGGGTCATCTTCTCAGCAGCCCTAACACGTGGATCCCAATGTCAGCTAACCTGGGTCATCTTCTCAGCAGCCCTAACACATGGATCCCACTGTCAGCTAGCCTGGGTCATCTTCTCAGCAGTCCTAACACAGAGGCACTTCTGGTGGGTCGCAGGAGCACAAAACCATCCTTGCACTTGCCCATGGTCCTCACACATTCCACCCGCGAGGAAAAGAAAGAGAGCAAGGCCTTCCTGATCTTCAGGACCTTAACGCTGTTTCCCTGAGGAAGGAGGAGACTTTGGCCTTTGCTTTTCTCTCCGTTTCATGACAGTGGGCTTGAAGAACAGGCCCTTTAACACCAGCACTGACAGGTTTGAAGCACCCACTTCCTGAAGGAGGGGCTGCAAGCATTTTTTCCTTTTTTTTTTGGTGGTGGGACATGTCTGTATTTTTGGCCTCAATGGCATCAATCTTCCATTCTGAGGTTTATGTATAAAGAGGGTTTTGGGGAACTAATTATACATCTAAAGAGGAAGAATAAACAACTGCCAAGCTGCTCTGTGTCCAGGAGAGGACCGCAGGGGCGGCATCTTCTGCTTTGGGCCCATCAGCCCCAGCGGAGGGCCGCACGGGTTCTGAGTACATGCAGGGAGGCCCAGGAGGGCGAAAAGGTCTGAAGTCCAGCAAGCATCAGAGGTAGGGCAGTTGTCTCTCCTGTCTCCTGGCCTCAGGGGCCCTACGTGTGCTGTGGACTCTGCCTACTCCTCTGACTGTCACAACTCACAGCACCCACCAGCGGAATACACAGGCCATTCTGCCCCAGGGCCTTGCCCGGATTCCCTGTAGGAAACACTCCCTCCTGAGTGCTTCATGGGTGGCTCTTTGTCATCCGTAGTCCTCAGTCCCAACATCACCTTATCACTGTGGCCTCCTTAATCTCTTATCTCGTGAGCTGCCTCTTCACAGTGCCTGCATGTTACTGTGTTCATCCTTCTTATCATTCTCTGCCACTTTACATTCACTTATATGCTCATGATCTGGCCTCCAGGACATCCTGGCAGGCACCCCTGCCTCTCTTAACATCTCCCCAGCACCAAGCATAACTCTGACTCACAGAAAAATATCCAAAGATTGTCTGTCACACACACAGAGGAGTGTATAGCTTAGAGATGACAACACTGTTTCCAAATACAGTGACCACCTAAAGGAATGTATTACATTGGTCAACATATGGAGGTGGTCGACAGAAGGAATTAGGCCTACTGTACTGATACACATATATGGTACATGTCTAGTCTATGAAAGTTAGGTCAACTTAAGGAGATGTTCAGAATAGACAGGTGGTCAACTCTGGAGGTTCTACTGATTTAAAAGTGTTTCATGAGAAGGAAGCAGGAGAGTTAGTCTGTATAGTTCCAGCATGGAGAAATTACAGTAGTGGGACAGGTTTTAGTGCCGGATGCGAAAAGACTAACAAACAGAGATATTCCAACATAGTGAGGACTGCCCGGTCGGTAGGTGAACTCCCTGTTGCTGGCAACATTGGCACAGAGGCTGGACAATCCCTTAGCGGGGATGACGTAATTCTCTGGTGAGGGCCCTACACTAGGTAGGGGCTTGTGTGATGGCTTCAAGTCCTGTTCAACCACAAGAGCTGGACCTTCCACAGTACCGACACAGGGTACAGATTCCCTAATGCTGGTTTTCTCCACAGTGTGGACTGAGGACTATTTCCTGGAAAATGAAGATGCTTTAATGGGTCCCATCTTCCATCATTGATCCTTGTGATTTTATTTTCATGTGAAAAATAAGTACCTTTTAACTCAATGCATCTACATCTGCAGAGGAAATCTTGGGGTGTTTTGTTAAACATTGAGAACCAGGGGCTCCCAGTACTATGGAATTTGAATTGCTGGGGTTGAGGATCAGGAGTCAGGATTTGAACAAGCACCCCAGATATCTGGATGAGGACTGCTGTTCCCAGGCCTCCCCCTGCCTTGCATTACAAGGAGTGATGGCTGATACTATAACCTCACTGCCCAAGGATAAGGTGTGCCATCTTGCCCAGTAACCATGTATTAGATGGAAGGAGAGAAAGCAAAGACCATCCCCCCTAAGGAAAAGGGGCCACAACCTCTTTCACTGCTAAAAGCTAGATGCCCAAGCAAGTGAGGTCTCCTCAACCCGGAGGGAGAATGCTTATTGTTTATACAAAACGATCCTGGAAAGAAGGGATAGGTTGGAGACAGACAAAAGGGCTTTCAAAGCAAGCCCTCTTGGTGAATGCTATAGAATTATTTAGTCCAGGAAAGCTAGAAGGACAAGAGCTATCTCCTGCGTCTTATGTAAAAACTTTACCAAAGAAAAATTAAAAAACAAACAACCTCTGGGGTCCTTTCTGTGCCATGATTGTCCCCCAACCACCCTTGACTAACTCACCCGTGCACCTTGCATGCAAAGAAGGCTTCCCGGGATCACCTCCTCCATAACCTCCAAGGTCAGAGCTTCCCTGAACACAGATTATGAAGCCAAGGTTGTCCATCTTCTGTGGTTCCTGGCTGGGGAAGGGATGGCCCTAAAGAGGAAACTGGCTTGCTCCAAGAATGAGATCCCCACATATGCCCACTTTCTTGTGCCATACATTGGGAACATGTGTCTGGCATTTGACAGCTGGATGGGCCCTAGCCCTTGTGTCACAAGACCTAGGTAGAGCAGACATGGTCTCCCCCCCAACTCCCACCAAGACTGTCAACTCTCAGAGCTGAGGTCTTGCTTCAATTCATCACCCCCTGACACGTCTGCTTGCTCCTTCCTGGAATCAGCTAAACAGACAGCTGGTCTCAGGGGCTTGCAGGAAGTATGTGCCTAAGTGTGATCACAGACAGAGTAGGGTTTGCCAAAGAGAATCTTCTCTCCATCCCAAGCTCACTCTGTGCAGCCTCACTTAGGGAGAGTAAAGTTGCTGTGCAATAGAGTGACCCTGCCACACAGCCATGTGGTCCCACCCCCATTGTGACCCCTCCCCACTTCTGCAAAGGCACCTTCCCCTCCCTCTGCCTGCTGGGGATACCCAGGTGGTGATGACCCACTAAAGCTCTAAGGATAGCTGACAAAAACACACCGCTCCTCATTAGGAAGAAAAAGCAATTGGTAAGAACTCACTTTGTCAGGCTGTGAATTTGAGATACAATTTAGATGTCTCTCTAGGTAATAAGTTACCCAGGCACCTATGAGGTGGCTTGTGATACTTCATGGGTCACGACTATCAAATAAAATCCAACATGCTAGTGAGTTCACATGAACTGTTATTTCCTTTAATAATGCAAAGATGTAAACTCCATAAAGGCCTCACTGATTACCTATACAACAGTGTTAGCATTCTGATTAGTAGAAAAACGTGATCCCAGCCTGCTGTATAAATATTTTAAAAATAAGCCCCGAGGAGAGGAGCCCCGAGGCGTGTGGCGTGGGCAGCACTAATACAGGGCGCAGAGTGAGGTGGGGCGCTGTCACTCCTGCAGGGGGCTGGGAGGGCTGCTACCTTCCAGCTTGTGGTGGGTTGTGGCCTGCAGCCTTCACTGGAACACAGGCTCCGGTGGGAGTGGGTGTGCACTAATGCTGCCTCTGGGAGGACACTTCCCTCTAGAGGAGGTGTGGGTCTGTGGGACTGTCCAAATGTGCCCGTTCAGGTGGCCCCAAAGTGTCCAGCTGAGGCCTGCTTAGCCCTGGGACATGCTGCGGGCACAAGGCCACACCAGTCCTCTCAAACTCAGGACCAGATCTTCAAAGGTCCCTTCAGAAACAGTGACACTATCCCTCTCGCGTGGGTGGGCCTGGGACCAGGGGAGTCAGACTCGTGAGCTAAGCATTCTTAGTGCGAACCCACGTGGCTTCTGCCCAAGGCGATCACAGGTGGACAGGCCTCTCTCTGCCCTCCTCACAGCTCTCCCTGACTGATGTGATCGCTCTGGCCATCCGGAGGGCACCACGTCCCCCTCCCTGTTTTGCCCTGCGCCTCAGAGTCACGCCTGCCCTGCTGCTCTGGTGTGGGGTGAGCTCAGTGAGTCTGGGGGAGAGGTCTGCGCCGGGGTGAGAGGCGCTGGCCTGCCTGAGCCACGGAGCAGTGAGGCGCCTCCGGTGTCCTCACGTGACCTCTGACTGAGCGCTGGGGACGCTGGTGGGCACCAACACAGTGGCTTTGGGGGGTCATGCAGATTCCCAAAGGGGGAACATTAAATCTTTGAACAATAAAAAACAACAGTGGAAAAAAAATACACAAAGAAACCAAAGAGAACAAAAAATTAAACTTGTGTGGAGATGCTCAGAGATGAGACACGGAGAATGATATGTGACCACGAGGGAGGGAGGGAGTCTTTATTCAGTGGAAGGTCCATCCCCAAGCACACACATGGACAGAACGGAGCAGGACTTGGCCCTGGGTCTCCACACGGGACCCACTCCTTCTCCTGGGTGAGCTTCCCAGCAGCACAGAGGAGAAGCTGGCTTTTCATGGGAGTTTTTTAAATGCCGCTGAACTATAGTGACCGATAGGAGGACCAAGCATTTAGAAAGTACTGTTAGGCTGACTCGGTCCTAATCTACGGAGTCTTCTGGACTGGGCAGCCTGAGCGTGAGCTGCCCCTCTCCTTCCACTGTACCAACCCTATCCAGGGCAGGGGGGGACTTGTGCCTGTTTCACAGTGGCAGCATCCAACCTCACAGTGATTACCTGGGTTGGACCATAACCCCCGAGACCCAGAGGCTCTATGCTGATCTGTGACAAGCCGCCTGCAGCAGGGAATCACCCCAACAGGGAGACACACACCTTTCAAAGCTGGCGTGAACTGGCACATCACAGCTTGGCCGTGTCCACAGAGACAACAGAAGGTGCTGGCCATAATAGCAGGAGCAAAGTGTCTCCCTGAACACTCATCAGTCCCAGAAAATATCCCAACAAATTCGACTTTTTTCCAATGAATGGGTAGCAGTGCGACTTAATTTACCTATTGTGTCAGCCAGACACTCAGGTGAATCACTGTGGTCTGGCTCTCTTAACAGGGGGCACTTAAATACTTAAATGCAAGCCAAGCCATCTACTTCTTGAAAGGCGGAGGAGGAGCACAGAGTTAGAATGAGGGGGGCACGTGGTGATTTTAATAATCTGATGCAAGCTTGAGAAGAGACTTAGAATTCTCCTCTGCTACGTCATTTTTACGTAGGAACAAAAAATTGCCACAAGTAGCAGACAAGCAGAAACCTCTCTGCAAACCTAGCATAATGCTTTTTTAAAAAATAGTATTTAAAGAAAGATCTTTTAAATCCTTTTTACTGCTATGAAAAAGGGGGCAAACTCCTTAAGAAGTGACATAGAAATAGTCTGCGAGGGGGCGGATGTCTGGAGGTAAAGCTTTTTCCAATTGCAAAACCTTCCTCTTTCACACAGAATCCTGTGACTTGGTGGCTGTGGCCAGGGTGGTCCTGACAGGTTCTTCCAAAGGGGGCACTGATAATTTTCAGAGGAACTTGGCTTTGAAGGAAATTTAATGTTTGTGTGTCAAGTTCCTAACAGAGCAAAAGAAGAGTCACTGCGGGGAAAAGCAATGAGACTAAGGTGTAGGATGCAGAATTGCCTCCCAAAGTCGCTGCGGGAGTCAAGCAACGCGTCCCCAGAGGGAATGCGGTGGTTTAAAAAACAAATGTGGCAGTGGGGATGTCCCAGTGACGTCCAAGGTGGCAAGTGTGACGACAGACACAGGAAGGGGATGGGGGAGAAGGAAAGAGAAGGTAGAGACAGAAACAGAGAAAAAAATAGATAAAAAGAAAAAAAAAATTAGGTCACCTATAAAAAATGCAGAATCAAAGGTTAATTCAACTTAGTAAATTAAATTGACAAAGGTTAGGGGAGATTTCAGTGCGGTTTCAATACCATAAGGCCAGTTCAGAAGCTCAGCAATGCCAGAAGCAGCACAGCGGGGTTAATTTGGGGGTTAAGGGTCAGCGAGCAAATGAAATTAAAGTGAGAGAGCAGAAGCCTCCACAGTGAAGTACAAGAGTTTGATTAGGAGACGGTTACCTTTCACTAAGGTGAAGCCTCTTAAGACACAGTCAGTGAGTGTGTGGTCTCCCAGTGGCGTGGTGGCACAGATGTGCTGGATTGCCGCGCCGTGCACAGCAAACCATGTGCAGGGACGGGGGCAGCCTCGTCTGCATTGATGAAGACTTCTCCCCTCATTGCACAAGTCCTCCACTACAGTGCTGTCAAAGGGGGGTCTAGTTCTGCACCCCTCCTGACCTTCTGCCACCCAGCTGACCACAGAATTCAACCACAAACGTACATCTTGCAATCCAGAGGGCTTTCACGCTAGGGTCCCAATTCAATGGCCAGGAGAGTCCAGCCAAGCACAGAGCCACCGCCATCTCAGACCTGTGCAGAAGAGCCATACAACTCTCATGGGCCCCTAACCCTCTGCGGCTCCACTGGGAGCCTGGGCAATTCAGAAGGACGCCAATGTCTCTGGAGCGGCACCTCTGGAGGACTAGGTCTACCCAGAATTGCTGTCTCTGACACACAACTGAAGCCCAGAAGCTGATGCTGCTGGCATGTGAACACGGCCTGTCCAAACGACCTACCTACTGAGTCTCAGCCCAGGGTCCGCGTGCGGGAAGGAGTCTGTCTTGCTGCAAAGGGCTTGCTCAAGCCTCATGTTCCCTCATCTCCTAAGTGTTCCCTAAGGCTGGAAAGATCTTGACGTACTAGACTGCAGATTTCAAGGAAAGACTGACCAAAGAACACAAAGAAAGAAGGGGCAGAGGCAAAGCAGAGCCACCTCTATTTGGACAGTAATGAGGACATTCCCCAATGTGGCCACACCTATGGCCTTGTCTGTAGCACCGCCCATTTGACTAGTGCTTGTGGACACGGCCACCCCAGCATGTGCTGGAGAGCCTTCCTGACAATGCAGTGGGGACCAATTAGTGCTTCTGACCTACAGCTTAAAACTCACCTGTCCACTTGCCGGAGGCCCCCCTCCCCCACACCTCCCAGGCACGCGCATTCACGCACAGACAGCCACCGGGACCCACACTCTCATTTCGTTTTGTTGCTGTTAGACTAGCCCTCTTTGGCCCATTTATCCTGCATCGTCGTCAGCCCAGACCCTCTCGCCTGTCTCTCCCAGGGCTAGGCAAGCATGACAGAGGGCTGACCAAGACCATCTTCCTACAGCCCTTGGACATGGCACAGTGTGCAAGGCCCCCCACCAGGCTGAAGCTGTATGTTCTAAGCCCACCTCCCCACCTGTGGTTGGCAATTGGCTGGTCTGGAAAAGCAGTGATGTTGCAGAGCTCCTTCTTGTCTGAGGGTTTGGCCAATGAGGAGACTGGCCATAGCGCCAAGGGAAGGAAGCAGAGCTCTCACTTTATTCCTGCACTGAGCTGGTCCTGGATCCCTAGAGATGGATCTGCATCTCCTAGCACCGCCGCCATGACGGTCTCTAGCAGACTGGATTGCTTTCATCAATGGTGCTTCTAGCATCTAATGTCTCCACTTGTTCTATTTCAAGTGGTTCAATTTAATCTTCGCTTCAATTGAGAGGTCTTTGGCAGTTAGGGTTTGTAACTAACTGGGCACCATCTCTTATTTCTCTTGGGGTTGCCAAAGAGAAGGGTTCTGGACCATGGTTATGCAGATAAAGCAAGCATTAAGTAGAAAGCCCTTAAAGATGGTTATCTGGTCCAAATGTGAAGTGGCAGATGGCAGATAAGGTCTCAACAAAGGATCCTTACTCAACCAGCTTGAGGGTCCCAACCATCTGAAGGGTCCAAGGGACTGGTTAGCATCAGTCCTTTAAGGCCAAGTGAGACAGGACCTTTACCCCAGGATGCTTGGCCAAGCCTTGCTGGGGTCCAGAACATCTCAACCCATTGCACAGATAGGTACAAGGCAAAACTAAGCTTTGCATGGGCAACCGATCATGAGGATGGCTGTAAGCAAGCGAGTCGTCAGGGCTGTTCAGGCACATTAGGAGGTGCAGCACTTGTGCATTAAATCAAAGCGGAAAACTAACAGAGAGCAGAGGCGGCCATACCTGGGATGGCTGTGGGCTGGGCCGAGGTCCTGAACACAAAATGAGCCGCCTTGGATTTTCCTTGCAGGTTCTCAGCCACCACGTAGACCTCGTACTCAGCATTCCAGTCCAGGGACTTGAGCATGACATGGTCAATGCTAGACGGGAGCCTGATCTCTGGTTTCCACTCGGAGGACAGCTGGGGGAGACCGGCAAGAAGGAGACGAGACACCAAAAAGCATTAGATGAAAACGTGGGGAAGACCAGTTAACAGGTAGAATTTAGGGAATCAATAAATGCTGGTGCAAAACTCAGAAAAATCAGGAGTGCTGATAGGACATGGTCTTTATTCTTTACCAGCTTGAAAAGTCCTTACACAGGTCAGGAGGAAAGCTTGCATGTTTGCAAACACAAACAGCAGCAGAAGCCAGGGAGGCATTGGGCCAAGCCCTTCCATGTCCCATCACCTTTAGGGCATCAGGGACACAGCACTACCCTGTCCCCCAGGGTACATGTTGGAATACTGGACACATAAGCATAAGGATACCCAAGAGAAGTAAGAGAACACACCTGCTCCTGGCATATTTCAGAATGCTGCTCACATTCACATACGTACCTCACCTCCCTGACATGCGAACACTGCAGATTCTGGTTTCATTAAAAATAGAAACTATCATTTGTTGAGCACCTACTATGTGCCAGGCACTGTACTAAGGGCTTTCCACACTTTCTCATTGTGTCTCTACAAGCAGCCTGTGGGGAAGTTTGTCAGGCTCTTATTAAACCTGATGAAAACAAGTGAGAAAGAAGTTAGGTGACGAACTTGAAGTCGCACCCAAAACTGTCCGGACCCCAAAGCTGTGAACTTTCATTGTTTTCTTTTTTTAACTTCTAACGTGTGTTCTTGAAAATTATATTTCAAAAAAAACTGATGCAGAATAGAGGTACATATTTTTAGGGCACATGTGATAATTGAATACAATTTATACATTTTGCAAAGATCAAATTGGTGTGATTTGGCTCTCCATCACCTGAAATATTTGTTTTTTCTTTACGCCAGAAACATCTGAATCATTCTCTTCTAGCTATTTTGAAATATGCAAGAGATGGTTGTAAACAATGGTCGCCCTACTGAAATGTTGGACACTGGACTCGTGTGTCCAATCTTCTAGAAGCTACCCAAGAGGAGTAACAACAGGACCTTTTGACCAGCCCGGTATTCCATGGGCCACATGTAGATTATGTGAGGACTTCTTGCTTATCTGGGGTGGGCAGATATCACAAAAATAATACATGAACCTTCTTTTTTTTGGCTTACCAGCTTTTGTTAGTGTTTGTGTATTTAATGTGTGACCTAAGACAATCTTCTTTCAATGTAGTCCAGAGAAGCCCAAAAGTTGGCCACTCCCTGCCTGATCTTACTTCTTCCATCCCACTATGTATTTGCTCCTCTAATCAACCTCTCTTCATCCCCCCACCTCCTGTGATCTTTCCTTTTCTTTCTTTGTTTTTTTTGGTCGTTTTTGGCTGGGGCTGGGTTTGAACCCACCACCTCCGGCATATGGGGCCAGTGCCCTACTCCTTTGAGCCACAGGCACTGCCCGATCTTTCCTTTTCATAGTAGAGAGCTCAACAAACTCCCGCTGAACCGAATTAGATTTTTCTATTTTATGCAGGGTGGCTGGTCTCCAGCTGAAGAGGAGGAGCCATGGCAGGTGTTAATTTCTGCTCAGAGGCCCCCAAGGAAGGCTACTCTCATCTCAGCAGGGCCTTGCCCAGGACACATCACAGGCCTGAAGCCAGACTGAGGGGTGTCCCCTGTTTCTCACTGAATAATTCCTTCTGGTTATAACTGACACATTCACCAACCAGTCTGCTTTGGGTGGGAGTTTATAAAGCCGTTGTTAGGTGGCCACTTCCCTAACAAAACAGCTGTGAAAGAAGTTCTGATGACTTCTGAGCAGTCTTCAGCTGGTTGCACAATCGCACAGCCCACCTCTTCAAGATCTTTGGCCTTTTACAGGGCATATGGCCTGAGGTCTGTGCTGGTCACACAGAAAGGCCAGGCAAATGTTTACTCCAGGGCAGGCTGTCCCATGGAAAAGCAGAACATGGTAGCAATGTCACCCGGAAGGTGGCAAGCCCGTGGCTGACGTTGGGTGAGGAGTTATTAAGTATCTTCTAGCAAAGCAGTCTTCCCATGCAAAAGAGTTTGTATTCCCCGATGAGGTGGCTTTAGGAATATGACAGTGTTCGCCCAGAGGTAGCCTTGAATGGATGTACCGTGGCTTCTCACTGTGCGGGAGGCCAGTGACTATTCTAGGGAAATGCTAGAAAGGGGAATGCTAGTTTCCTCTGAGTCTAACCAGGAAGCCTGGGCTTTGCTGCAAGTTAGCTTGTGTGGACGTCACTCTGCGGCCCCACTTTGAAACAAAGCGGCTCAAATGTCCGTGTTTTGTCTCCTTTCTCTGTCTTCCTCAGCAATCATCATTGTAAAACAGACAACCAGAATAGAAAACAAATACCTAGTGAAGCCAATATTAGGTTACATAATACATACCCATAATATATAATAATAATACTTAGCAAAATGAAGTTTTGGATGTGTGAGAAGATGGTTGTTGACTTGTGACATATCTCTGTGCAGGCCCCAGTTGTACCTGCCACAGCCACAGTGGCTCTTGAGACAAAGTGACATCTGAGGTGGCCTCGTATGGAGATAGCTCCAGCCTAGGCTTTGTCTCAGCAGACACTATAGTCACTATTTATAAAGGTTTCTAAGCACATTTCCAAGTCTTTGTACATATTACAACTAATCTTTCCAACAACTTGATAAGCTATTTTATCTCCATTTTACAGATTAAGAAATTGAGGTTCTGGAAGATTGGTGACGTATTTGGGTCACATGTTGGTAAGTGGTCAAGTTGGGATTGGATGCCGTGTCTGTCTGGCTCTAAAACCCATGTTCTATCCACTGGACCACACTGGCCTGACCATGGTCCAAGGCATCCTGCCCTACCACACCATCCATGTCCAGTGGGGTGTGCAGGCCCACTTGGGGAACCCCTGATTCCTCCTGCACAGTGAGAAGCCATGGTACATCCATTCAAGGCTACCTTTGGGCTGAGCCTTAGGGAAGTCAGCTGAAGGCTGCTTGGTAAATCAAAGGCAATGAGGACTGGGGTAGAGTGACCAGTCTGGCCACCCTCTTGGAAAGATGCTGGTAGGGTGCCAGGCTGGACTGACTCTTCCGCCCAGCTGATTTCTGACCCACACATCACTTCCATGGGAGCTGATCACCAGGCAGAGAGCGAGCAAATCAACCCCCTGGAAAAAACCTTTTGGGGGCTATTTGAAGAAAGAAAACTGTTCTCTGCTTTATTCCTTTTTACTGCTAAGAAACCCTAGAGAGAGGCTATTCCCAGGGCTCAGACACTGGCTCTCAACCTCTCAGCAGTTAGTTGTGGTTGGACATGGTCAAGTTCTAAAACTAAGAAGGGAGAATGTGATTCTCAGTCTGGAGATGGGGACTCTTAACTCCTGGTGGGTAAACCAGTAGGAAAAGGCTTAATGCCAGCTTGAGAGCAGGACTGGGGCAGCTCAGGGGCCAGGCGCGAGAGCAGATGAGGGAAGTGGCCTTGTGTCAGGACCTCAGGCAGCCTCAGGCAGGGCCAAGAGCCCTGTCTCAGTCAGACAGACCTGTGAGAGCCAGGGTGGCTACCGATCGCCATATACCTCAGTTTCTTCATCAGTGAAGTACACAAGACCTACTTCATAGGGTCCTTATGAAGAGGTTTTACCAAAGGTAATGCTGTTTAGATATTAGGACATTTGCCAAAAGTCCTTGCTAATGGCAGAAAAGTTCGGGAAGCAGAAAAACCAATTGTTGTGTGTTTGTCGCCACCTTCATCATCTCAGAGCTTTTCAAACGGTCCCAGTGTGGAGAAGGCCTAATAACTCTAAGATAGTCTTGGGATTTAAAACCCTGACCCGGCTCCATGAGCCCCCTGCAAGACGCAGAGGGAGACCCTGTCCCACACCTGCCCCAACGGGGCTTTGCAAATGGCTGTCCCGACAGGGGGAGCGCCAGGGTCACAGGGCACTCACCGCTCTGTACTTGACCAGATAGTGCCTGATGGGGGAGCCGCCGTCGTCCTGTTTGATGAGTTTCACCTTGATGGAGTTGCCGTCCTCACCCATCTGCCCTTCCAGCTTAGGCGCGCTGGGTTCTCCTGAAACAGCCAGTTAACCCAGATGAGCTTCTCCCCGCAGAGCGCAAACCCAACCCACCAGCATGGGATGTGTGCTGGGCCAGGGCTGGACATTTTCCTTACTTTCTCAGAAAGCCAAATGTTTAAAAAGAATGAAATATAAAACTTTGAATTCCAGGTAGATGCCTCAGATTTAGGCCACACTGAGAGCGACTTCTGGGAATATTCTGGGGCACAGCGTTGCACTTAGTGGGTCCTCTCACCATTTGGGGCATTTTAGGAATAGGCTTTTCCCCTGTTCCTCTCCCTGGGTCTTGCGGTTTCTTCTGACTGCTCTTACAACCCTACGTTTAATTGTTATGAACCTGACACATCTTGAGGAACAGCCTGAAATATGTGTAAAGGTTAAGCGTTTGAGCAGAAAATTCACACTCATAAAATTAATTTGCAAAACAGCCCAATTTCTTCTCTGGACACATCACTCACCCAGGCAGCTGGGGTCTGATTTCCTAATGGCAGAGCATAAGGCTCTGTTCTTGAGACCAACTTTTTCACGAATTACATTGAATTACTAAGATGTAGTTAAAGCAAACAATAAGTTTCCAATTGTGATTAAATAAAGCGCAAGTTGCCCAAGGCAAGTTTCCTGTAAGTATCCCACATTGGTGGCTCAGCTGAGTGAGTGATAATCCTTGACACTTTAATGTTTTAAAGTAACAATCATTAAAGTCTTTTTCTTTGTGAGAGGAGAGAGAAAAACGTCTTCAGCATTTCTCAACAGGAAAGCAGTCACTGTGTCTCTATTTGTAGTGTACACTCAGCTTGTAGCTCCTTGAATACAAGGTTGGCGATGGAAGATGACTTGTGTGCAATAGACTGCCCGGGCTGGCATGGCTCTTCAGTAACAGGCTGATATACTTTAAGAGAAACTATTTCATTTAGTATGTGCTGAAAGCAGGGAGGTGACAGCGCATCTGATATAAAAAGTCAAAATTAAAACTTAGCAGACGTGGGGACCCTGCACTTCCTGGGAAGAGCTCTCTCTGGATCAATTTCAGAGGCTATAAAAGTTACTTTCTAGGTGGGTCAACCTGGATTACTCCCTGAAAAACAGAATCTTAGACAAGTGACAGAAGAGCCATAAGAAACCTTGTCACCAGGCTTTGGACCTAATCACCCACAGCTGCCCCATCGGCCATTTGCCATTTAGAAGAGGCTGCTGGCAATCCCAGCGTCTAGCTTGACCTCCTTATTCAGCTGCCTTTGGGACCTCCTGCCTTTGTCTCAGGGAGCAGAGAGAGAAAGCTAAGGCAGAGCCCTACTACTTGCAGAGGAGGGACCAGTACCATATGTGTCACCTGGGAGCTTGTTAGAAGTGTAACAAGATCCCTTGGTGATCTGTGTGCACATTTAGGTTTGAGAAGTAGTGGTGATGGGGACACGCAAAAGCTGTACCAGGGAGGAGACGTGATCTCGATGTCTGAGGGACATTTAGGAAAAATTGTGCTTATTATTTGTTTTCTTAAATCAGTAATTAAGAAATAATAAAAACAGGAATAAAAAGATAAATGGCTTCAGGCAAAGACTTGTGCTGTTTTAAAGCCATTGTCTAGACATGGACCCCACCTATTCAGTGAAAAATATTTAGAAATTCGGTTTAGACATGTCACAGTATATAGGCCTTTTGACTTCCTTTGAAGTGTCCCAAGTCTTGGCCACTATGTCAGTTCTGTCTACGTCATTATAAATATCCAGGGCTAAAATGCAGCTCAAAGTAGCATGTGTTTTAAAGAAGGGCGGGAGCTCTTTGTAGATTCAGAATAGCTGAGCAGAGGGAGGGAGGAGATATTTCACAAATTCTGTTCTCTGACTGTGTCAGGGCGACCAGCTCATCCTTCAACATGCCGGGAAGCCCCTCAGTCCCAGGCTGAGTGGAATGGCTGACAGCTGGAGAAGGACTTAGTCATTCTCACTTGGTGGGAAGCAAGACACTGACTCTGTCGAGTGACCTATTTGCCATCGGAAGGAAAGGATTTTCATCAGGGGACATCAGTGGCCTTTCCAACCTGCCCAACAGGTGCGGGCTTCCACGTCATTCTGGGATGCCTCTGTGGGAGGCAGAGAGAGAGAGCAGTCTGGGGGCTGCACGGTCCCTCTTACTTCCTCTCAAAATTGAGCAGTGTGGGTTTCCAAGGCTGAACCAATACCGCAAAACACCATCTCTAAACTCTGCACCATTGGGCTCTGTTGCGTCAGCCAGGTCACTGCCTCAGTTTCCACATTCACAAAATACAAGCACTGGGCCAAATGCTCTGTGGGGCCCCATAGTTCTCTGCCATCAGGGACACAGTGACTGCCAACTACACCTGCTAGTTGTCACGGCACTGTGTGGAACTGTGGACAAAAATACGTGCTCTGCAACCAATCCAGGAACACACACCCCAAGGTCAACAGATCCACATCTCTAAGGCACAAAACTGTCAACGTTTGCTTTGCAATGTTGAAATCGGTTATTTCAAAAAGTCCTATCTTTGAAAAGAGACACCCTCTCCCCACAGCCAAGTCTCTTCAAAGACACAGGAACCAAAATCCCTCCAAGGAATCCCTGAAGAAACCAACAGTCCTGATGAAGGTTCTCTTTTTATCTTCAGATTTGTTTTGGAAAACATAATTAGAATCACAGAGAAACCACTAAAGACTGCATCACACTTAGAGCATAATTCTCACATTTGCTGTGGTTAGAGCACTATAATTTGCTGTCATTTTACCTGAGTAACTGCCATGCTACTCTGAGATGTGTGCGTTATTTTCTCATAGAATTTAGATTATATTATATAATATTTAGGTGTAGCCTTTAGAAGGCTTAGCCTATGATTTATGGAACAAATGTGCACTGCGTATCTACCAGGAGATCTGATAGGCACTGAAGTCTCAAAGACAAGACATGGCTTTGTTTGCCAAGTGAAAAAAATTTAGTTGTGATCAAGTCTTTTAAAAAATGGTGGAGCCCTTGGACAGAAATATACTTCCTATGACAGTATTTCTAAAGGAGGATCATATTCAACTAACATCTCAGAGATTTTGGTAGCTCTTAACCCATGGAAGGGGTTATTGCTTAATCAATTATCTACTCATTCTCAAATGTTTATTGTTGGCTATTTTTCTTAAAGATTAGAAATGGGGTTAAAGGAACTTTCCTAAGCCTTCTGCATAAGGTAGCCAAAGAAATTGGGTCTTGTATTCAAGAGGCTTCTCTGCTTTATCGAACACATTAGCAGAAGAAATGATTTACAGGGGCCCAATGTGCTCTGAGACGGCTGCTCTGATTGAAGTCATTATGGGTAATTTCAGCAAAAACCAATATTGTAATTATTTATAAACGTTGGTTTGCAATTCAGCAGCAATCGGCAGGTTGCTTCAAGATGACCCCTGGGGTTAATTATACCCTTTGAGTTTAGCTTCAGCCATGAGTTAATTTTTTTTCCCCCAAATATTTTCTGTAAAGACTAAAGCAGCAGAACCTTAAAAATAAACCTTGCCAATGACAGATATAAACTATTGGGCAGATCTGGTATTTTCTAGCAGAATGAAAATCATAAGTGCAAGAAAAAAAAGAACATTATAGAGGCCACATACAGCCAGATATATCACAGGCAGGTCCTATGAAATTTGCCCTGGGAAACCCTAATTGAAATGTATGTTATTGGCCATGCAGATGGTAGGTTCTTTCTTTGTAATTACTGTGCTACTGTGTCCTATAATCTGAGCCCGCTTCATGCCCTTCCTCTCATTTCAAGCCCTAGGGGTTAGAAAACTACTGCTGGGTGTCTGAATTGCACAACAAAAATCAGAGCAAGACCAGGGCACTTGGACAGCCTTTGTGAATTTTAGAAGGAAAACAACATTCTACTTCTTACTCAAAGGAGCCCAAGCTCTAAGAATGAAGTGCTAAGGTGTCAAACAGCCATCTCCAAGAAAGCCTCCACCTGCATTCCCTGTTTATCCACTGCTTCATCTCTGGAGGGATCTGCCCAAAGTTTGGGGTCTCTGAGTATAAACCAGAGATGAATATAAGGCTTGCATTAAAATCTTTTATTTTTCCTAGAATCCCAGCAATTTAGGAGGCCGAGGTAGGATAATTGCTTGAGGCCAGGAGTTCAAGATCAGCCTAGGAAAAAATTAAGTCCCTCTCATCTCTAAAAAAAGAATAAAAATTAAAAAATTAGCTGGGCATGGTGGTCCATACCTGTAGTCCCAGCTATTCAGGAGGCTGAGGCAGAAGGATTCCTTGGGCCCTGGAATTCTAGGCTGCAGTGAGTTATGAAAGCTCTGGCCACTGGATTCTCACCTGGGCCACACAGTGAGATCTTGTCTCTTTGTTATTTTTTTCTTTCTTTCTTTTTTTTTTTTTTTTTAAGGTTTATACTTTCACTATCAAATAGCATTATCTGGCTTTAAAAATACCATTTACTTTGTTTATCCTAACTCCTGTTTCTTGCTTTGGTTCCTTATTTCTTACAAGCAATTTGAGATTTGGGTATACCTTTTTTTAAAAACACAAAGAGAGATTTTATTTAGGAAGAATGAAGAGAAAGTCTATAGTACTTCCAAAGAGAGTTGGAAGTGGGTCCCTCTCATGGAGGAGAAAGGGTGAGAGAGATGGTATATACCTTTCTATTATTTGCTTTTTAAAAGTCCAAAATGTATAATTTAGCTGCTCAAATAGGAAGCCTATTCAATTTTTCCATCTCCAGAATATTATGATTACTGTCAGAGGCTAGAAGTTTGGTCCTTAGGGAACCTGCCATTACTTTGTGGGATCAGGATACAGTATAGAGAGTTAGTAGATCACTGATTCTCCTCCTAAGAAGGAGCTCCGAGATGTCAAAAAAAGGCACCTGGTGTGATCCACGTTTCAGGCATTCTTGGGCTCTCAGGAATCCAGGATGCCTCTCCTGGTGGCCTCCCTGGCTGTTCTAAGAATGCCGAGTGGTCTTTTGACAGCGTAAAGATGAGTATCGCCCGGACTTACACATTGTTCCTTCAGAATCAGGTCTTCGGAGTAAAGCGTTCCCTTTCCCCGAGCTCTCTTCAGTGTAACAGATTTACTGTGCTAGGGTGACCACATTCTTTGCCATCCTAGACCCTGGCTCCAGAGAACGTGAGCTCACAGGATGAGCGGTTACAGAAAGAGCTCAGCTCTCTGTGGCCATGCTTGCTAGGCATCTGGCCTGTCCATCCTTTTTGGTACCACTTTCTTAGGAATTCTGAATGTGAGTGTTGGGGTGGGGCGGTGAATAGCAGTGCAGAATACAAATGAAACAGCCATGAATGTGCTCTGACAGACTGGACCACAAAAATACCGAATCCCTTCTCACGGGTGTCATGAAACACCAACAGATTAATTGATCAATTATCTCTGTCTCACTATCCTAAAAAGAAAACATGACCACGAAGGTATGGCTTGTGGTTATGGGGCTGATCCAGGCTCAGGAAGTTATGACAGAAATAAGCCTTATCACCAACAATTAACTCAGCTCCTGCCTCCAAGCCCACCATGGGGTGGGGGTTGTGTGCATCTTCGACACTATTTGGTGGACATTCTATTAGTTATGAAGAAGAATGAGGCTCCTGGGATGTTCCAGCCCTCATCCTGGGAACCCGAGGAGAACTGGGTTCCAGCAAGGGCTCCCGGGCCCTGCCCATGGGATTCTGGCTAAGACACATCACTGCCTTCTTCTTCAGCTCCTTCCTGCTAACTTCCTACCCTGGGAACGGCAAGTTCAGGGAGTCCTTAGAAATAAAGGCGACTGGAGCAGAAACCCTGGTGAAAAGTCTATGTCAACCTGCCAGAGGTCGAGGCAATCCAGACACACAGCTGTAAAAAATAAAGGAGGGAGTGGACGGGGCGGTTAGTGATGTTTTCAATCTAAGAAGGAAGAGGGGGTGTTAAAGAGCTTAGTTCATCAGAGTCAGCATTTCCTAGTACGAGTCAGTGTCAGTAGCTAAAGAAAAAAACCGTATCATTATGAATGGGGAGGGAGGGAGCCATGCTCCAACATGCAACACACACAGACAGAGGGTGCAGGGGCTGCTCGTCACACACATGCTGCGGGCACAGAGGCAGGGTGGTCCCATTTACACACAGTCCTCAGGTGCTGACAGACGAGGCCAGAGTTCCGTGGAAGCCCTGTGGTTAGCTGCGTGAACCATGATACAAACATTTCCATCAAGGGACATGTTAGCTCACACCTATCTCACACCCCCTCCTGGGGCAGGCACCTGCTCTAATTTCTCCTGAAGCTCTCCCTGGGAAGCTCTGGGCTTGGGAGCCAAGGACCGCAGAGGACAGTGCCCAGTCCCCTCTCCAACCTCCCTTCTTCTTCCGAGACGCCTTGCTTCATTTGGTGCTGCTGGACAAGTAAACACTGCCCAACTGAACATAAGGTGGACAGAGGATCGGCATATGTTAAACCCATTTTGGGGGGGGGACAAGGAGTAGTGGATTTCAATGGTTGGGGGTACAGCCCACTAGTCGGACAGTCTCCAGATCATTTCAACCTTTCTAATTTAGGTGTCAATCCTTATGAATGCCCAGGGAAAGGAGGTGGGAACTGCCCTTAGGTAAGATTTATTTCTCTGCCCCACAAGTTTTATTGGCTCCGACCTCTTGTTCCCTTAAATTTTATTGCTAACGGCCATTTCCTGCAGCTTGCAGCTCACCTGGATTAACAAGTGCTGTGCCTGCCCTCTGGCAGGAGAGGGGCTGCCAGGGTTGAGAACAGGGTGAGAGGAGGGGTAATCATAGCTTTGGAATTCCACAAAGCTCTCAGTGAGTAGTGGCCACATTTCTTACTGACAGCCAAGACCACTGTCAAGAAGTGTTTCTACGGCAACTGAAGAAAACATCTTCAAACATTTCTTGCCTGGCTTAAAATGTCTGGAGGAGATGGCTCTTCAGAGGAGTAAATTGGTCTCTAACTTGTTAACACTGTGATTTGCTTCATTCTGAATTGTAACATTGTACAGAAATGGCCAGATTTCTTTAACGAAAAGAAACTGACAAATTTTAAGTCTAACATCAGCCACTGAGCAATCATTACAAGTCTGACAAAATTCTGCCCCTTCTGAGGGTCATCCTTAGGGAAATAATGAAACCAAAGTCCTTCGGGTGGGACTTGGAGTTTAGGAAATCTTAGGCTCCCAATATTCTCTACCCTAAGACATAGATTAAGATCATTTATTTTAAGGTCAATTTTTTTAGCATGCTCTATGTCTTCTGCTCTGGGGACATTCTGACTTTATTTCGTATCATGTAAGTATCAAGCATCTCCTTTTTGGAAATGAGGGCAGCTCAGGTGCTGGTTGGGGAGTCTGGCTGTAAATGGGACTCCATATGGCAGGGCTGCCACACCTGCAAGGCTGATGTCCTCAGACGTGGCAAATGCAGAGGGTGGACGGGAGGGATCAGACACAGCTAACACACGTGAGCCGCAGGGAACCAAAGCACGGACCAGGAACAAAGAACATGCGAGACCAGCTGTTGATGGTTTCGATCTTGTGGATGTCGCCCAATCCGTGCTCAGAGAAGTGAGGTCACACAGGGACCCCTTGCATGCATGGGCACGTGGGGGGTTATTGGTGTTAGTTTTGTTTTTCTGGTCAATGCAGCCCGTGCATGTTTCAGGATGTGAAGTGATAAATTTCAGTTAGGAGCAAACAGAATGCATATGACTCCTCGGGGCAGGTTCTGAATAGGTGTTTGATTTTAGAGGCCAAAGCCGTGAGCAGAGGCTTCCTTTTCTCTTTATGGTAAGCGAGAAATGTTTTAACAAGGTTGTGACAGTCACAATATTAACTAATTATTTTGTCACCGCTGTGTGCTTAATTAGGCTATAATTTTATTTCCTTTGCTGCAAGGGTCAATCATGTGCTTCTTGATTACACGGAGATCTCCAGTTATGGTAATTGCCAACTGACTTTTGCTTTGACTTTCTCCCCCTCTGCCTGGGGGAGGGCCACTCTTAAAAAGTGACATCTCAGTAATCACAGCCAAACTGCTCTAATCCAAATTCTTAAATCTCTTTTTAATTTTTTCCAGAAGTCCTCAATTTGCATGAATTTTATGAAGCATTCTCATTGGCTGTGAACAAATGAGAATTTTGCAAATGGTAGATTTCTCTCTGTACCATTTCCAGGTTGTAAACATTTTCATAGGAATGGGACTTGTTTTAGAACAACTATGATCTTTAGATTAGAACTACTGGAGAAAGTTAAAAAACAGTGCCATAAAGCTAATTTACCAAACACCTTTCCGGGAAATAATTTTTATGAACCATCCAGTAAAAGTTCAAGTTTGCAAACTGTACAGCAGCTAACGTGGTTGTGCTAAGACAGCAGTTTGTGTGACCACATTTCTCGAAGCAAAATATTAAATCAAAGGCTGTCATAATATCAAATTGTGATGTCAAGGTTGCAAGGAATGATGAGTTCTGGATGTGAATTGAGGACAAGAGGAAATCTCTCAAATGGTTTTGCTTAAGAAATCTGAGACAGGAAGAAATGAATGGGCCCTATGTGCCAGGCTGTGGTCCCAGATTGATTTCACTAATCAGAACAAAGAGTTTTACCTTCTGTTCACCAGCGTGGACGACATCATCAGCACCATGCAAGCCACATGACAAAGTCACATGATACGCACGCACATGATTGGTTGAAAGGAAAGTGGAGGAGGTCACATGGAAAATACAAAAAAATTAAAAACTGATGTAAACAATGGGCAGGGAGAAAAATCAACAACAAAATCACAGACTAAATAAAGGGAGAAATCAAATTAAATTAGCAGCATATATAAGAAACATTGGGAGGACAGTGAAACTGCCCGGAAATAGAAGAATAATAAATCATAAAGAGCATTTGGTTAACAACACCAACAAGCATTAGCTACAGCTGCAACACTGCATATTAATACCACATCGGGGAACGTGTAAACTTGTTTTGAAATGGGGTGGTGTTGCTGTCAGGACTCAGATGTCAGAGTCAATCCAGGAGACTGTTAAAGGAAAAGAGAAAAGCAAGTTATTATTCAGGTTCCAGAAATGTCTTGGCGCTCGGCATCCTTGGAAGACGAGGGCAGTGAAACAGAACATGGGTCATCCAAGTCATTGAGAACAAGTCTTGAGATTTTTAAGGTGAAGACTGTGTGCACTGGAATAATAAAAGATCGCATTAAATAAAAGTCATTGCATGTTTCCTCTGGTGTCACAAGGAGGGAGCCTGAGCTGAATGAGGCTGGTGGACACAGGGCAGAGAAGGTGGCTCTGAGCATTTTATCTCACTCCTCTATTCACACGATCATATTATTCCTGATACCCCCAAAAGCCTCCCCAACGTCAAGACCCACATAAAGGAAGAGGCTGGTGCAGACCAGGGAACAGGTTTCCTTCTGGGGGTTTAGATTGTACCCATGGCCCAATGAGCTGAGCACAGGACAGAAACAAATCCTGGGCCATTTGTGGCCAAAGTTGTATCTTTAGACTTGTGGCTACATTGATAAGACACAAATTTGAGATTTTCAACCAAAAAAAAAAAAAATAGACTTCTGGTGTGGACTTATTCCTTTTGGTCTTATGTTATACCTAAATTTCCACTTGGGATGGAATGACCCTGCCGTTTAACCCAAATGTTAAAAGACGTTTTGGTTTCCCACCTTAACACTTTTGCAAGTCAGAGGAAGTTTTGGTCATTGTCAATGGAGGTTAAGGGAGAAGAGGACAAAGAAGGGAGGAGAACATATCTTTCTTCCCAAAGCACAATGCTGATTTAAAACAATTCGAGTGAAGTTCTTTAGCCAAGTTACACATTTCCGTGCCGCTGAGAGCTGTCGAGTGTATACGTATTTCTTACTGCCTGACATGACACAGATCCTGGCACGTTCCCACCAAGGTGCCCTGCAGGGATTATTTACAGCTGAGAGGTTTTTCTTTTGATTTTGTTTATGACACCTTTACTCATTCATAATTATAGATGGATCAACACACATACATGCAAATACACACACGTATGCAAAACCAGGAGATAACTAATTTTCAAGCTTTCGGATGGATGATCAGGGATTTTTGCATGCTCACAGCTACTCTGCTATTAGTTGCACTGCACTTCACATGTGCTACATTTGTTTTACTGGTGAGGACTCTTCTCGTGTTAAATACGGGCTGCTGCCTGATTTTGGTCTTTCCTTTATCTCCGTATCCATTGGGACTACAATTTGGGTCAGTAGTCAAGTGGTTTACAATGAAATGACTCAAACTTTCTTCCCTTCGGATGTCACAATGAAGCATTTTATCTGTGGGTAGAAATGTCTGAGGTTTAAAAACTACAGAAATGGCAGGGGTGAAACACCTGATTGGTTTTTCAGGGAAGATCTGGAACCAAGATCATGTTTCACTAAAAGAAGAGATCAACCCACAGCGAGACCTCTTAAATGTGTCAGGTTGTGCAAACACGATCTCCTACTGCACCCGGACACACATTCCACCAAGCTGGAAAAGGACCAGCAGCAAGACTGTGGAAGAGGAAAGGGGGCTGTTAGCCGAATTCCCTTTCTAAATGCAAAGGGCCCCGTCATCTGAATTAAAGCCCTGTGAGCACAGCCCATTGTCACCGGCTCTGCTCTGCTGACAAAAATGAAACCTCAAAAGCATCAGGAATTAAAATTCATCGCAGCACACACACGGAAGGAACACCAAGAGAGCAGCCTCTTGGCTGTTTTCTGCAGTCGAGAAAAGAACCATTTCATGCAACACGCAGAACCAGGAAACTCCTTTCTTCTCTGTTCAATTATATATCAGAAGCCTTGGCCCAGGGAGCGGGAGCTAGACTTTGCTTACCTGTTTTCTGCCTTCTCACTGGGACACATGTCATTTTTGTGTGTGTGTGCACCCAGAAATATCCCAAAATCTAAACTCCCCTTGCAGCTTCGATGCCTGGGCACTATCAATATGCACACATATTCCTGTTGACACGCTGGGGGATTTAAGCCCTTGACACACATCTTATTTCATTAGAGCATCATAAAGCCCAGCTTGGAACATGTTGCAGTACTGACTCTATGCAATGTTCTCCGTGGAAAAAGCACACAGAGTCTGGCTCTTGACTTTATTATCAAGAGATGAATTCCAGCACTTCCATTGTACTCTCAACCCACAGACAGCCTGGGTCATGTTTCTTTGGCCCATTGTTTTTCTAGCACTGAGGAGGAAGCTCCACGGGAGACAGGAGGGAGCTCTCTCCTTCCCATCTGCTGTGTGTACAGAGACAAAGGAGGCTCGCTCTCAGGAAGCAGGGATTCCTTCCTTCTCTGCAGCACCCTCTACCTGTCCCCCAGCAGCCATCTTCCCCTGCTTCTTCTCTTGCTACTTCTATATCTGCATGTTTGTGTGCATGTGTGCGAGAGAGAGATTTTGGAAGAAAGGCACATCAAAAGCTAGAAAGGACTTGCTGTTCTCTTGTCTCCTTTTCTATTTTTAACTGGACAGTTTGCCTTCCTCATGCAAGAGAATTCTTGAGATGATCACCCTGGTTCTTTGGGTGATGCTGGGTTTGCGCTCTTGGCCAAGCAGACAGCATGCTTAGCAAACCACACCAGGCTAGTAGCCTCCATGCACTCACTGTTACTTTTAACAAAAGGGAAAACTGTAACCCAGGAGTCAGCTCTACAACAAGCAGCGGTCAGAGGTCTGGCCGGGAGCGGCTCAGCTCTGTACTCACTAGCCGGCTCTGTGGCTGCAAGGGCAGGAAGAGGCCAGGTTGCTATGGAAACATGAAGGACAGAAAGGGCAGAGAAGGGTGAAGGAGAGAGTGGAGACAAGTTATGTTCATGAATATATATGTACGTGTACATGTTACACACATATCTAAGCATCGCTATGAAGAAAAGACTGACTGTGAAGGCGATATTTTCTCATTCCCTTCATCCTTGATGTATCAATATTAATATAAATATCTTAAGGACATTATTAGACTTTGCTGACAAGTGTCTCACATGGAAGAAAGAACAGAACTCTTCTTTATTCCTGCCATTAGTTCCAGCTGCCTCATGCTGCCCACTGGGTGTCTTGTCTTTCACACTTAATCTTTAATTTTCAGAAACACTTCAAAGGCAAATGGAATCAATCCTTCACTCTAGAGATGAGACATCTGAGACTTGGGAGGACGAGTGACCCATCCGAGCTCATGGAGCCACAGGCAGAAGGAGTGGAGGTGGGGCCTGAACCCAGGTCCCTGTGGTTCCCAAGCCTGCTCCGTCCTCCTCCTGCTGCAGGACCATGCCTGGAAACGCAGGGTGGGGGGGGGGGTGGTGGGTGTGCTTCCTCATCAGATGAAGACAGAGGGCTTTGGAGTTAGAGCTTGAGTCACCTTCTGAGGCACAGCTCAAACTGCAGGGGCTTCTGCTATTTTCAGGAGGGTAAAGCCCGGCGGGCAGCACCACTGAACCGTTCACTGCTCTGGGCGGACGCTACAGCTGCTCCTTGTACCCCTGCACCTGCCTCAGCTACTGCCTCACTTTGATGATCCCTCTGGAATGCTAGGGTTAAAACTCCAAATAGTAGCAGATCTACAGCCCTCTCCATTCCTGTGGATTCAGAAGAATCATGGACAGGACAGCAAAATAAAATAAGAATGGAAATGATCCAGGCTCAGCCAGGATGACAGCCGGAGACAGACCAGTCGACATCACTGCCTGCTTGGTGGCCCTGATGCAGGGTGGGCAAAGTGCAGCTTGACAAACATTGCAAGGTCTGTTGTTGCCCTTAGGGCGTGTGGGTGGAGGGTGACTACTCTCCCTATGTTAGAGGGGGGAAAAAACCAGGCTCACTTGGGGAGGGTTACATAGCTTCCCTGCAGCACCCACCGCCAGGCACATCTGCAGGCCGACACTGTTTATTTTCCCACAGATATTTATGAGGAATGGATGCATTTATGGATAAAGCAAAAGCTATAGGCCTCACCATCTGATCTCAATGTTTGAGTCCAACTGTGCCAATTAAAATGAAGGGTAAAAACACAGCACCTCGAAGCATGTTTTATGACCCTGCAGAGCAGATTCTTTTTCTCAGTAAATTCCTTTGGCTTCTCCAAATACCAGCTTTGGTCCAGCCCACTCCGAATCTCGAGGACGGGGCCGGCGGTGGCCGCTTCAGGGAACCTGTCTACAGGGTTTTCTATCCAGAGCAAAAAATACTTTCCACTTGCCTCCCCTTCTGGGGCGGCTGCCCCAGGAATCTGAGAGCCCCATGCCTATTTCTCTTCTCCCTGGGTTCTCTAAAACCCGATGCTGCTTTCTGCCAGCAGAGTCGACTGATCGCCTGTGAAGGAGATAACATTAGGCACACGGAACTGCGGCTGTGGAAAGCAACCTGCAGAGAGACAGATGAAGAAAATGATACTCACTATCCGGCGGAGACAATGGAACAGGGGTGGGAGAGCTAGCGGACGCCGCTGAAGGAAGAAAAATGAAGGTGTGAAAAAAGGGAATAAGGATCATCGAGGCACACTGAATGGAAAAATGGAAGCGGCAACCCGGGGGTGTCAGTACGGGAAGCTGAAGCGAGTTAAAGTGGGAAGGAACAACTCCGTGCATGAACAGGTGGCCAGCGCGGCGGTGGGGAGCAGGGCCCGCTCCAGCATCTAGCCCGTGAGCCTGCCAAGTCCTGCGGTTCAGGTAAGGTCTGGGCCAGGAACAGCTGCAGAAGCCTCAAAGCTTGACTGAAAAGAAATAACCAATTCAGCAGCAGCAGCTGTCTGCCTGGGATCCGAAGTGCAGGAGAAAAGGGAACCTGGACCTCAGCTTAGGGTGAACAAGCGAAGGACAGAAAAAGCCCGGGGCTTTTCATATTGCACATCTGTATGTGTATTCATCTGTAGGCATTTGCATATATGGTGCAACCTATTATATGCCTCACTGATTTCAACATCTGAATGATGCCGAAATCACTGTCCTACATATAGTCTACTACTGGGTGAGATTCGCCACCGTCTATCACACGGATGATGCTACAGCCACCGCCGCCCTCCAGAAGGACCCTTACAGAATGTGATTATTTGGATACTGCCATTGAGGAGCAGAGCAAATAACATTCAGTGTTATTCTCACTCCCCCAGAGAAAGGGGATGTTGAAGGCACTGGGGCTGAACAAGCAATGCTAACCAACTTTCCATATGAAGGATGGTTAGAACCATGCATCTGAGATGCTGGGACACAGAATGGAGCTTTGGTTTTTATGGGCAAATATTAGGAAGTTGTCCTATCAATAATCATAAAACCAAGTTCCCTTTGAGAGGTAGATGAAATTTTGGAAAAACACCAATGTGCCTCCAACACTGCCTTAGTACTCTTGGTGTGATCTTCCTTTACCCCCAAGATGAGGGTAGCTCATTAAACCATGAGTACAGCATCAGTGGAATCAGAGCAAAATAGACAATGACCTTTTCATAAGTGGATGGTCTGATTAATTCGTGTGAAAACGTATCTCTCCTTCCCTCTGTCTTTATTTTTGGCAAGGTGGTGGTGGGAGGTTGGAGTTGTTTGCATGATTGCCTATATTATTTTGGCAAAGGGAATTTTATGTGCTTTAGCCACTTGTATTATAATGCATTTAACTTGTAATGTGTCATCTGGGGGACAACACGTGAAAACAAAAATCTTAAGATTCCTCTTATCAAAAGTAGAGATTCATTCATGATCTCTATTTCCGGAAAGGAATCATCTGTTTTGCTGCAGAGTACAGAAGAAAATTAAGTGGTAATGCTCAGGCTATAAAATTCTGGAGGTGCATGGCTCAGTCACAGAGGGAAAGACTCATATTAGGTTGTAAGCAGTTATGATGGAGAAGCAGCCCTTCTCCAGACAAAGAGAGGTCACGAGCTTTCCACCTGAGTGTCTTGATGGCACACAAACATTTGGCTCAAAAATACAAGAAACAGGAACATTCTCCCGGGTTGGAGTCACAGCTTCCTCGTTACCATCATGCACGCGCTTGTCCTGCATGTGAAGGAACCCCCCAATGGGTACCTCTTGCTTTCTACTCTGGCGGTTCATAAGCAGGGGTCCTTCAAGGATTTGTGGCTTTGCTAGTTTCACCTGCTCATCCCTGCTTGGATAAAGTCATGCCCCTGAATGTGGAGAAGTCTACTAAGGAGCCAGGAAAGCACTCCCCTTATTGAACATCTCAACAAACTTTAAGTAATTAGTCAATGCCATATGCACTGGCCTCACATAAGGGCCTGGCAGGCACGCCTCCCTGCCCAGTTCGCCAGCCCCTACTGGCCCAGTGATTTCTCTTCTTTGGAGCTGAGGGTGCAGCTTAAGTGCCATGGGATCTGGCTGTGGATCTGAACCCCAGTGATATTAAGAGGATAGGGGTGCGGTGTCGATAGTCCCTGGAGGAGCTGGTGGCAGAAACCAGTGCCGCTGGTTCTTGACCTCAGTGGAAGCACGAGGCTAAACAGCTGGTGGATTCTGTTTACCTAGTTTCAGACAACTGTTGTGCCTTGCACGGAATGGGAGTGAGGACTCAGAACTAAGACTTGTTCTCACTTCCTAGCAGCAAAAAGTTGGGTTTGTCACAGCAGCAGTAACTGCGGGCAGCATCCTCCCAATGGTATCCCTTTCAGGATGTGTCTACAGGCAGCAGGATAGCCCTTGGGGTCGGCCCTCACTTTAGCAATGCTGGGAAGGCTGGAGGGACACAAATAAAGACTGTAATAAGGTATCTTTAGTGAGAGGATGATGTTCTCACAGGATGATGTTTCCTGCCAAAGTTCTTAAAAAAGGGGAACTTAGCGCCAAGACCATGCCATGGTTCTACTTATCTCAAAGAAGTTTGCTTTTAGATTCTTTAAGCCAAAACTTTATTGTATGATTGAGAGATACCAACAGCTGTGTCACTAATAATGCCTGCTGCTGTATCATTCACAATCTTGGAATGGAGAGGTGACGCCATTTCCCAGAGGGCTTCTTGGAGTCTTTGCTGACTTCCTGTTTTTATGCTACCAGTCAATACGCAACTGGGCTAGAGGGGTCTTTCTTTTTTGGTTGAAGATTTAATCTAAATGCAAATTTAAAATCAGAATTTAATGAAACATTAGTTTTTAAAGTTGACTTTAAAAACATAGACTCTGCTATTAAAAAAAAAAAAAATCTCACCTTTACAAGGGCTGAGCTGGCAAAGAATGAAAACTACTGTGGTCTTGGAAGTCCAGGACCCAGTTATTCTGAGTCCAGTTCCTGGTCAGAGACTCAGAGGGAGGCCTCATCCCAGCCGTTCTCAAATGTAACTAAGCCAGCTGTCATTAATTGATCAACTCTAGATGAGAGCAAGTCTGAAGATTTGGTCAGAGGATCAGTGGAAGGATTCAGAAGGAAGATTCTCTTGCGCCCAAGCTGCCCCCTCCTGAGCTTGCTCAGGGCACAGCCGCCAGCCCAGAGCAGACAGCTGTCAGCCTACCTGACAATTCCACCCCCCACCCGCCGATGCCTTCCACAGGGTTCATTCAGACACCAGCTCTGCTGAGGCAGTGGATTTAGCCTTTGCTTAAAATCTTAGGACGCCTACGTTTAGCTACTTAGTTTTTGCTGTTGTGGCAATATTTATGAATAAATTTTACAAAGATGAGCTTCCTTAAGTGCCTTTTAGGAGCTAGGAGATTTTTATAAAAAAAGTGTGCAGCTTCCTGAAGAGCTCTTCTCCTGTTGGGTAACACGGCCCTCCACTATCCTCTGAGCTCAGCCGAGGAAGAAAGAGCCAAGCCTCGGTGGAATTGAAGCTTGGGGTGTCTGTACAGGTGGAGGAGGTGAGCCCACAGTGCCACTCCCTGCGTCCTCTATTTACAGCTTACGCGTTGAGGGTGTCCTGCCCCTGCAAATCTCCCCTGCTACACGTGCTGCAGGAAAGTTACTAAGTTAGCTGGTCAGTCTTTCCCAAACATGATAATCCACATTGCCAGTAACTTAGAGTTAAGAAACAGAGCTGACCAGAACTAGGGATTTAACCCCTGCAGCTGCCTGCAGGCCGTGCCAGTGACTTGGGAGCAAAGTTCATGCTACACTTTCACCATGGTGGCGACCACAGGGGTCTCCCCCACCACTCCTCCTGTTCCCCTCTAGCTAGCAACTCAATAGCCAGAAAAGCAAGGAGGCAACTGAGCTTGATTTTTTTTATCTCCTAAAAGCAAATGTGAAAATCCTTTCAGGTTCTTTGTCCCTTGAAGGGATTTTAGAATCGTGGCCTGGGGAGGCTGTGGTCACTTTTCTGTCATTCTGGCTGAAAGTGAAGTGGGGCAATAGCGTTATCTAGTGTTATCCAGGGGCCGTCTGCAGACTTCCGCCATGCTTGGCTCAGCAAATGTCATCTTTGCCACAGGGTAGGAATCATCGCACACAAAAAATTAATCAATAAGCACAATTTCAAAAGACACAGAAGTTGCATGCTCTAAAACAGGAAGAGTGTTAGCCTCTTGGAGTAACCTACAGACGTTAACGAGAACACAACTAGACTAAGGTCAGTGTGGTTAGGGCCCAGACAGTATCTACTTCAGCCTCTAGGGGACAAAAAAGGCACTGGAACTAAATTAAGAACTAGGACTAGCAGATGTTAACGCTATGGGAACAGGTAATGAGGTATGAAGAGGCACTTACGTGGAGGAGGGCTATCTGCATTTCCCAGGGATGGAACACAGACGAAAAGAAAAGACAAGAGACAGATCCAAGAAAAAAAAAAAAAAGATGTAAAAGAAATGAATAGGATCCGCAGAGCACACGGAGCTGGAAACTCAAATTATCAAATTACTTCAAATCCAGAGAAAGAAGCAATTCCTGTAGGAGGAAGATGAGACAGGCTTTTCTACAGCTGGGAAGAGGTGAGGGGTCCCTTTGCAGGCCCTTGGCTCCAAGGAGAAGGAAGCAAAGGATTCCCCCATGTGCATTTTAAATCCGAGGTGACCCCTCGGGAGTCTGGTTCTGCAGCTCTTCCTCAGCTGCATGGACGCAGGGGCCTCCTAGGGCAGCAACTGTGTCTGCAGACGGATATGACCGGAGCAGGGCTCGCCTGGAGCCTGGCTGCTTGTGAGCAGGGAGGGCAGAGCAGGGCTGCGTGCTCCAAAGAGAGACAGGATGGCGGGGGAAACGGAGCGACTCTCTTGAAAGAGGCTGAGAGGGAGAGAGACCCTGCCCAGCACTCCCCGGGTGGGAGGGAGGAGGAACCGGAAGGCAGAGGCCAGGACTGCACCCCCCTTTGGCACTGTTGGGTTTCTGCTCCTGCTCCCACATCCTACAGCAGTCTCCTCTCCTCTGCGACTTAGTATCTCTGCTGCACCAAAAACCCCAAAGAGAATTATGTCACCTGCCACCGTCTTTGCCTTCCTCCTTCATGTCACAGGGTGCTCAGGGCCTCTGGGGCTTGTGTCAAAGAGCAAATCTCCCAGGACCCTCCACAGCTCACTGTTTTCTTCCCACTCCCTTTAATAATGTGTGAGTGGCATGCCCCTGGCTGTTATTCTAACAAGCTCGACCAGCTACTTACTAGGACAGTGCCCCAACCCCTTTGAGAATGAAAGGATTAGGGGCTGTGAGTTAGCTTAACTAGGAGGGCCACCGTGAGCAGAGGGATCAGAAAAGCTGTCGTCTGGACAATGAAGTGGGCCAGATCAGGGTCCCTGGCTGCCCCTAGGGAGAGGAGGGTGGGCATGGATGGGAAGAGGCAGGGAAGCCTTCTTTACTTACGGACTGGCTGTGTCTTGAACTCGGAGGCCATGCTGATCTCACCCAGCCCCTTGCCGTTGAGGGCTGCCAGCCTCACCGTGTACCTCGTCTCCGGCTTCAGGCCCACGATGGTGACAATGCCTTCCATGCTGGCTGTTGTGAGAACACAGGGAGGATCACAAAAAAGTGAGAGGCTACTGGTAAAATGGTGCAGCTGCCCTGGAAAACAGTATGGTGGGAACTCCAAAAATCAATGGAGGCTCATCATTTGGTCCAGCAACTCAACTACACATACACAAAAGAACTGAAAGCGGAGACCAGACAGATACCTGGATAGCCAAGCTCACAGCAGCATTGTTCACAGTAGCCAACAGGTGCAATCCACCCAAATGAGCACTGATGGATGGATGGGGGAATGAAATGCGGCATATCCATACAATGAAATATTATTCTGCCTTAAACAGGAAGGAAATTCTATACATGCTACAATGTGGATGAAACCTGAAGACATTATGTGAAGGGAAACAAGCTAGCCACAAAAGGACAAATATTATATGATTCCATTTATACGAGGTACTTGCCAAGTGCATAGAGACAGAAAGCAGAGTGGTGGTTTCCAGGGGTCAGGGGAGGGAGGACTGTGGACTAAGTGTTTCCTGGGTACAGGGGGACGTTCGGGATGATAATGAACTTCTGGAGATGGATGGTGGTGACAGCTGCACTTAATACCACTAAATTGCACACTTAAAAATGGTTCAATGTAAAATCTGTTATGTGTCTTTTACCATAATAAAAAAAATTTATTAGAAAAACAAAAGAAAAGCCTTGTGGAGGTGGGATCAAGCTGCCAGAGTCGGTAGCAGAGATTTTGGAGGGGAGTGCAGAAGGGAGAGAGATTGTCTTCTTCTGGCTCTGATTCTGACTATACAGCACTTCCTCTTGGCCCCCTGGACCCCTTAGGAGCTGATGGAGTGGCGGGGACTTCCTGGCAGAACTAATTCTCAGTGAGACGGGGTTGGACTGTGTCTCTGAAGGGCCGTGATACCGATATGGCAGCCCACACCCAGCTCCACAATAGTTACTACACCCTGGACCAGGATTGAAATTTCTATAGCAACAAAACATACTTCACTGAGTGATTCCAATTAAACCCCAAAGGGGGAGTCAGATATGAATATACTCCATCCTCAGACAGTCTGGGCCCAGAATCTTCAAACTACAGTCATCCTAGGGCCATTTAAAAAAAACTCTTTCTCTTGGAAAGATATCGTAGAATATCTGATTTAAGACCAACATTGCTCAGGGGCCTGCTCACTAGATCAGATCATGGTACATGACAGTCTGAGCACAGATTCCCAAGCAGGACCAGCTGGGTGTTGGCAGGGAACCGCAGCTCAGGTAGCTCATATTTGCAGAGCATGGTGGACTGGGCTTATCTGGTTGTGCTCAGCACCTTTGCGGGGCTGCTGCCTGGAACGTGGTTGAGAGGCCTCATCTGTCCTGGAAGGGTCAAGGCTCTGAAGCACAAGGGGCAGAGGCAGAGGGGTCAACACCTCTATGGGAGAGATGACCACAACCTAATTCTGGAATATGATCAAATGACAGGTTGCGGCATCTGGCAAGCTCCAGTAGGCAAGAGTGAGGTGCCATTCCTCCCCCGTGGGCAGCCAGGATCTGGTGCATGCTAGGGCTGAGCTCAGTCCAATCTGTGCGCCAAGGCACTCAGGGGCTCAGAGGATAATGCCGACTGTCCCTGACTCACCTTCTTTGGCATCATACCACTTGGAATGCCATGCTTCTTCACCCATTGCTCTCCACTCGGCCTTGTATTTGAGGATGGGCACCCCGCCCGTGGCCTCTGGCTCGTCAAACTGCACCTGTGCTGTGCTGGAATACGGCTCCACCCGGTCGATGGATGGTGAAGAAGGGGTGTCTGTGGGGAGGACACGCACAGAGACCCAAGTGAGCCCAACTTGGCCTGAGACCCTAACTTCCATCACAAGGCATGTGTATCTCATTTCTGCTCACTGTTGGGAAACTTGTCGCCTGTGCTCTGTCCTCTTGGCCTGCCTCCCCCGGTGACTCTGCCCCACATGCCCCAAGCTCAGACCCTCCAGTGGCTGCTCCCTGCTTCCTGGGCTCCTGGCTGTGCTGACATAAACATACTCCATCCTTAGACAGTCTCCCAGTCTTCTCTTCTTCTCCCCCCACCCCCCTCCCCGCCATCACTGCAGTACACAACATGGGCTGGCAAGGGTGGAAGCTGCCGCAGGGACTCGCCTGCTTGAACAAGGATGAATTCCAAGGACTCCTGTCCAATGCGGTTCACTGCAGTACAGTTGTAGTTTCCAAAATCATTTTCAGAGTCTGGGGTCACCTTTAGAAAGAAAGAGCTCTTGGGTTACAAGTATCCAGTGGGATAGCCACAGACTCAGACCCTTATTTACAGAATTAAGTTAGTAACGAATAGAACTGGTAAGGCATTAATCATCAGCTCCAGCCCAGCCTTAAATAAGAGAGAGTGGCAAGGGGCTCAAGACAGAGGGATTCTAGCTGCAGGGAGAGGACCAGTGCAGTGCGGGACAGGGAGCCTGGGGTGAGCTCAGTGTCTTTTCCAGCCAATGCCTTCCCTGCTCCGGTTACGCCGGGAAACCAGAGAGGACCTGAGTTGCATTCAGGAGCTGTCCGCTGTCAAACTGCCTCCTCCCCCCGGGCCCTGCCCCAGGCTGACGCACCTCCAGGTAGCTGGCGGATGGGGTATTATAGATCTTGATGTTGCTGTAGTTGGAACTTGGCAGCAGCTGACCGTCCCGGAACCACGAGATGGTGGCGCTGGGGAAGGCAAATACCTCGCAGGTAATGTTCACCTGGTTTCCCTCCCAGGTGTACACTGCCACCGGGCCTTGTAGCTTGGGGGCATCTGCAATGAGTGATGATGATGATCAGGGTGACTGCCACTTTCCTGGGGCCCCATATCCCGTCTCCTGGCACCGGGAAGCCAGGTGTGCTCCAAAGCAGAGCCAGTGCCTGGTGTAGTGGAGATCAGGGCTGTTTCAGAAATCCTGTGCACACACATGGCACAGGGGGAGTACAGGGGCTTGGCCATTTTGTAGAAAGCCTGGGGATAGTGTGTGTGGGGTGGCTCAGGGGACAGCTCTAAAGTGGCCTGAACCGATTGCCTACAGGGGACGTGAGCAGAGCTCTGAGTGGAGCATACCTAGGTTCTTGGGGCTGTTTCCCCCGACCCCACCTGCACTGACCTCCCTCCCCCATCCCACCTGCACTGCCCTCCCTTCCCCCATCCCCACCTGCACTGCCCTCCCTTCCCCCATCCACCCCTCACTGCCCTCCCTCCCCCGTCCACCCCTGCACTGCCCTCCCTCCCCGTCCACCCCTGCACTGCCCTCTCTCCCCATCCCCCCTGCACTGCCCT